>JAGTTF010005250.1:0-14521 GCA_019095985.1 Streblospio benedicti | reverse complement strand
TTTTTAAAAAAGGCCTTTTCCCAGAATATATTCAAATCGAATAGGACTGTGTTTATTTCATATCCCCTTTGCCTTTGAGATGATTTATCAGATTTGAAAAGGACTCCTGCACGCAGATGTTTTATCACTGGTAGCCATGCATATCATAAGGGCAGATCTGTAAAATGACAATTCTATAATTGATGACAGTTGAAAGTAATGTAATTTCCTATTTTGTCAGAAATTTTTATAAATACAAATTGAATAATGGAGTCACGATATGCAGTGAATCATTACATATAGAGATGATATGTAAGAATTTCAATTTGTTGCAGTACTAATGGCAATTTGTTATCTCTTGTGTAAACAAAAATGAGTATTAGTTAAATGGAAAATTTCACTTATATGCACCTGGTTTTAAAATTAGGTAAAGTCAAATTATTTAATAAAAAACGTCATATTGAAAACGATGAACAGTTTACCAGTACGACACTACATCGGAGCTTACTAATGTATATTCTTGTTATCACTAACGGCAAAACTCTTTGAAATCTAATTATTGTGTTAGTAAACCATTTTAATTTAGCATCTTGGCTCGATTGACTCGGACTTCCAAACGGAGGTCACGAAAATATACATTAACAATGTGTGTATTAGTTTAATTTGTCAACACCGATTGATTCCATATATGCGAGGAAATCAGCTTTGTGAAACAAACCTATTGCCCATCAAACGCACAAATATTTTGTTTTCCTGGTGAATATTACACACTATCACTTGTCCCAATAAAGATGTAATGAAGGAAAAATTTAAGAAAAATGCCCTTTACCAGAATTAGTAACTTCCGCCATAGAGTAGTATATTTCGTTTTTATCGGAACCACTTTGATGACGATTACGCATGGAATCAATCATTAGCCTTTATGACACACCGAAATATGTCAACTTTAACCATAACAGCAGTGCAATAAAGAGTAGCGGTATACAAAACATTATCATAATTTATGCCTTTTCAAAGAATCAGCCTTAGTCAAGCGCACATCGTTGTTGCAGATTAGTAACAGCGCTTTCGATATGATAGGTTAGCAGCAGGGCGATAATAAAGAGCATTATTGCTATCTTGATCTGGGGAGTTTCGATAGATTTCTTAAAATATGTAGAATGTTATGGTCTCAAAGTGTGATAATAAGAATCAGCATCAATACTTTGAATAATAGAACCTTTTAGGTGCAACCGGCTGGTGCAGGTAACAATATTTTATTTTGATTTTTTTATTTTTTATGTGGAAGAACTTTATCCTGCTGGTTACTCTGATTTCCCGGTAAAACGCAGTATGTTGCTTTATTACGAGTGAAAATCAAGCGCTCATTGTATTTCAACATGGACTTAAATCCTCCCATAAAGTTAGAATTGGCCACGAACAAATGCAGAATAAAAACATATATCACAACAACGATTATTACTATATTTATTTCTTAGTGATGATAAAGATTAAATATTGTAAAAATTAAAGAACTGCCAAATTTTCGGCCTGACATGTAATTCAATACGATGTCCACCAAAACCAAAAATCCCAATCATTGAGCACGAACAAAGTTCGTTGCTAAATAAATATTAGACAATTCAGCTTCATTGAGAGTATGTACCAATTTTTTTAATGGGCCATAAATTCTTGCCTATGGGCTTCATTATTTGTTGCATAGATATTAACGATGCAATATGTTTGTTGGTTATGTTTAAAATTTATCATTAATCTGCATCCTTCTTTATCTGTTACACTACTTAGAATTCATGTTCAAAGTTTGGTTGTATGAGTATGATACAGCCTCTACTATGTAACGAATTTGTGGGACAAAAAATAAGAGTGGCCATGCCAGTCTTCTTTAACTTTGACTATTTCTTGCTTTTGTATAAAGTTTTCTTGTAAACATATAATATCGATATCTTTATATTTTTTAACGATTGGAAGAGAACTTTAAGTTTAGGATTATCGCCTATGCCTCTTACATTTAAAGAGGCTATATTTTTGTTTTCCCATACCAATTTTTCAAACTAGATAGAGGCCCCCTCCGCCTCGAAATTTAGCAGCAAACGTTTATTCCTGCCCTCAGTTTCCTTAATTAAGACTCTCAATTTCTTAGAATTATATGTAGAGGACATTTTCCATAAGGTGAAAGAAACTTCACCAGCCATAACCAAATTTCTAGACAAATAAATCCATAATTCTACTGGTCTCATCACTAGGAAAATACAATTTAACTATACAAAGTAGAACAGAATCCAACTGTCCAGAATCCAGACGACCACAAGAAATAATGAAAATAATGCCAAGGGAGTATGTAGGTTTATCCTTCAAGATATAAACTATGAAATACTAGAAACAAAAAGCAAAAGATATCGAGTGCATTGGCATCAAAATCCCAAATGTGAATATGACAATAATCAATGTTTACAAGCCTCCTAAACTATCAATTGTTCACTTTATTACACATGATATCACTTTTTTAGACAGCGTGCAGACAGACAGAACAATTGTCCTAGCCCCCCCCCCCGAACTATTTTGGTCTTTCAAGTTCTTTATTTTGCTGTAATATTATTATTCACTAGTAGATTGCAGAAAAATGCATCACATTTACAAAAATTCCAGGGGTATCCCCCCTGGCCCCCACACAGTAGGTGGGTGTCCCCAATCCAACCCTCCTTTCTGCCTACAACAAATGAAGAACTTGAAAGACCTAAAATAGTTCAATGTCCAATAAGAATCATAAGGACAACAATCTTTTGGGGTAGGTCTAATAAGATTTAGAAGATGGGTTTGACAGAAAAATACACAACAGGAATCCCACTAACTTAGATGTTTCAAGGTGATTATGCCCTGTTAATTTTGCTGTAATTTATTCACTAGATTGCAGAAAAAATGCATCACATTTTCAAAAAAAAATTCGGGGGATATCCCCATGGCCCCCGCAGGAGGGGGTTGTCCCCCTCCGCAAATCCCCCCACGGTATCTACGGCATGAATTAGTCCGCCAAAACCCTCCGCCAATCGCCTCCACCGAGGTCATTATTTTTCATAATTATATTATTAGATTGCTTTGGAAAAGCACATGCCATGTGCAAAAACAAGATTACCTCGTAAAATCCGACTTGTAAAACAAACCTATTGCCACATAATCGAACAAATAAACTTAATACTTCACGCTTAAACACTAACATGTTTAAAAAACGATGGAATTTAAGGCAAATATAAATAAAACTTATTAGAATTTTTAACATCCGCCATAGCCATGTGTATTTCGTCATCAATTACCGATTTGATGACGTATTACGCATGGATTCTATAATTAGCCTTTATGACACAACGTAATATGTGCAACACCGAACATAACACGATGCGATTAAGAGTAGCGGCACACACATCCCTGTAGGAAACTTGAAGAGGGTTATTGCAACAACCCTCGTCTCGAAAATGGCAGCCAACACCTCCGATTCAGAGATAAAAGGTGATTTAATGACGTTGGCAAGTTAAAGTAAGCCAGTTTTATGTATCCTAAATGTCAAGAAAATGTGTAACAAAAGATAAGTTATGTAAGGGAGTATGTATGTGTGGTTCTACCATTGAATACAGATGGGCCTTATGCAGTTATTAGTAGAGATGGAACTGCCATTACCTCTATAGAGACCAATGAAGTATCATTTGAAATGAAATGTCCTATCCCTGGGAAAATATTTGTAACTGATGTTTATTATGAACTTCCCATCTATTACACAAGTTTTAGTAAAATGTATTATTGTATTGTATTCTATAATGTTAGTAAATGTATTATATATAACACTTTTAAGAATTTAATATTAATTTAGCATATAAAAGCATGTCATTTGCAACAACCCTCATCTTGAATTTTAACAACCCTCATCATGCAAGAATGTTACTTGTCAACAACCCTCCTCTCTTCTGATTACTTTTAGGCTAAATTTTCTGTTTGTTATACTATATACTTCTAAAACGTTCATGTGTACACAATCTACGAGCTAATACCTATCCAACTCAGCATTAAAGTTAACATATAGTGTGTTTACTCAATAGAAAACCAAGATAATACTTATGAATAGGTGTTGACTGCCATTTTTGGAGACGAGGGTTGTTCCATAACCCTCTTCACGTTTCATACAGTGCACAAGCTCATTATCATAATTTATGCATATGCTGGTTTCAAAGAATCACCCTTAGTCAAGCGCTTCATTGTTGCAGATTTGTAATAGCGCTTTCATGATGATATGTTTGCAGACACGTGGCATGGCGATATTAGAGAGCATTATTATTATCTTGATCTGGGGAGTTTGATGGATTTCTTAAAATGTATAGAATATTATGGGCTCAAAGTGTAATAATAAGAATAAGCATCTATACTTTGAATACTAGACCCTTGTATGTGCAAAACGGATATATGTGTTAAACGGAGCACGTTCTTTTTCCCGGGTATTATGAGTGAAAATTGAGCGTTCATTGTATTGCAACATCGACTCAAATTCTCCCACAAAGTTAGATTTGGTCACGAGCTAATGGAGAATAAAAATACATATATCACAACAACGACATTACTATATTTAAATTTCTTAGAACTGCCAAATTGTCGGGGCTGACGATAAAGAATAAAATGTTGTAAAATAAAAAGAACAAATTGTCGGGACGTTTTCCACCAAAAAAACAAAAAAATCCCAAAAATCCCTTCCAATAGAAACATATATATAAATTTACTTTGAAGCAGCCTCTACCTCACCCCCAACTCACTTATACAATCATTTAGCACGAACAAAGTTCATTGCTAAATAATTAAAATAGTTTCAGTAGTTAATGTCCTTTGAAGTTGATTGTGTCGACAACAGTGTATAGAAGTCATGTTATAATACATTACTCAACCCACCTCAACTTCATCTGACTCACTGTCTCCAAAATTGGATGAATCTATACAGTCCAGATCATCTAACATAGGTTTCATTTTAGATGGTGGTTGAATCGAAATACCAGAACTTGCTCATTGCCTCTTGAGATCTTTTTCAAAAATATATTTTGTTGTAGTTTTTCTAAGAGAGGTATTACTGGCAGAAAACTTTGGAACTCTCTTTGTCTGAGTTGCACTGGCATTAGTAAATGGCAGCTTATTTTCTTTTGATATAGGTATTGGTTTTACCAATTGTTTCTTATTTTGATAGTCATCCTCATTGTTTTCATTGTCTTTCACATCATCACTTCTATCACTGTGTACAGAGAAAGTTTCCTCCATTGCTAAATTTGTGACTTTGACAGGCATGAGTACTGCCTTTTAGAGTTTTAGAATTTACTCATTTGTGAAGTGAATTTTTACATCATGCAGGTTTATTTTAATAGACTTTCCCTTGGTTGTGAATGAATAGGGGCTTTCTGACAATAGTTCGAGATGCTGCCCACTAATATCCATTCCATTTGTCATCAATTTAACACGAGCTTCTTGAGTCTCAACATACACTCTCCATAAATTTCTAATCTTTTGTGCGCCACGAACGTTAATGTCACCAACCACATCTACAGCAGCACAGCACACATCATACTCATTGGGGTAATCGGGACCCACAATATCAGAATTAAGAAAGTACAACGGATTGACTGTCTTAGACATTTTGATTTTGATTTCAAGAAGTAAAAAGGAACAAATTGAAAAGTAAATCAAGAGCTCTATACATGTACTTGTTTTCAATTTTATATTGTAAACGAACTATAAACAGAACACAAACACAGACTATAAACACAGACTATAAACACTTGCAATATAATAGCATGTATGACTAACCTAATATTTCAATGTAGGTATTATTAATACTTATGACTATACATGTCTTTGGATTAAATCTTAATATACAGTCTTATACACAGTCTTATATCATACACGCTGAGCAATATTATAACAATATTATAGAAGTCCTTTTGTTCTGAGTTCAAAATTTCACAACATCAATAAATCTAATATAAAGCTATACACACATTTAAAACTATACTCATCTGAATCTATGCAATCTATTCCATATAGTCCTAGGTTTTTATAATAAACAAAGCATTTGATCACCCAAAAAATCACAAGATTGAAAGAGCAGAAAAACACACGTCTGCCCTCTTCAAACTAAGAGATGTCGTAGCCGGCCTCCCTGGCGGTATTATGTAATTTATTATACCCTCATAAGATGCTGGTTTGGTTGTGTTGTGGTAAATCGTGTCCAAGTAAGCCACCATAAATGTATAGGGCTTGCAACCTATATATATGTATACTGTCTCTATAGAGTGGTGGTGCCCCAACATCAGCTTTTTCATGACAACTAAATCTCTATCAGGGTAGGGAGTACATTCGATGTTATGTTATCAGATTTACATTACCATTACTATGACCAGCTCTGCCGAGAAATGATGAAGTGACCCTGTCATGAGTTGCTGGACATCAGGCAGGACCAGTCTCCGACCCATGTCAGCTGCCAGTGTCACCATGAGAGGTTTTGACCCAGTTACTTTCAGGTCTTCATACCCACTGTTTTGCACATGACACACATCGACGCATGTGCCTACGTGCCATGAAGCGACTCATTGCTGGCCCAAGCCTAACGACATACCAGTTCCCCAATAACAACACGGACCCACCAATTTTTCTTATGCTTTAAACTCAGAGTGCTGAACTGTCTTGGGTTGTAAATGGTGTCATGCATGACTGGAGCATTCGCACTGTTTGGTTAAATGGTTAATGAATAATGATTGATAAATTGTAATACATAGAATGCAAATACAGTAATGAGACTCAATTAAAGTCTAGATGCCAGTATGCTAGCCCAATCTAGGATGGTGTCTCCCGTTTACTGAGCGAAGAGCGTGTGAGGGCTGTCTAGAGAAGAGAGATGAGAGTGATGAGAGAGCTATCAGTTATATAGAGTTACGTTCAGTCATTCTTGCTGTGTATTGAGAGAATGAGCTTACAGTTTTGATACCAATACCTTTCTGTGCAATAAACAAGAAAACGTCTGCTTGTCTTCAAAGTCATTCAGTCAACAACACATACTATGCAGCAGTGACCACACTTCGGTGTGACATGGAGGAAGATTCGGGGATTGAACTTTCCCTGGCTACATCCCCATGTACAATTGATCTGTTGTTATAACATTTGCGCGAGTGCTACGTGTTTGGCGGTTTTCAACTTCCCTGGAGAGCCCTGATGCTGTGTTGTGCCCTGTTGCTGTGCCTGAGATGCTAGCAGATTTTCCTGACGTGTGCCGTGGCCAAGACCCCAGTTGATGCCTAATGATCTGATGCTGGCAGGGAGCCTGTGTCAACCCTGATGAGTGTGCTGCCCTAACAAGTTTGTTTTGTAAGTATAACTTTACTTTGTTTGGTATTTATCCTCTTTAATCACCTGACTTTGCATTTGTAAAACAGTTAATTAATCTATACTTGTTCGAAATAAAACATAATAGTAGAAAGCCTGTATCCTAATTATATTTCATTTACTTTCGATCATTATCTATTGACAACCAACAAGGCAAGTTGCTACAGAGAATTTAATTATCTGTTGCATTAATTTTGATTGATATCATGGAGTATGAAATAGTTGATGAGGATACATCTGGTAGAATTGGTGATATTGGAGTGACGGAGTTGGAGAATGACGGTAATGATAAGCCCCTTTTAAATGCACATGAATTACATAGACTTATTTCCTCCTCTATCAATGATATCAGAAATGCTCCATTAAACTTGGTTGTCAATATAGAATGCAAAATGGACAATATATGTACATTATTCAATTTGTGGTTGGAATTAGATGCTGCTCGAGAAAGTAAAATTGATAAATTAATTAATGCCCTAAATGTGGCTGGTATACCTGAGTTATTATCATCAGACAAACTGGTAGCACACAAATCATCACAAATGCCTACCACTAAACATATATCTTCACCTAGAATTTTAAATGAGGCTTTTATCTCGAAAGATGCGATGGATGCAGAGCTGGAAGAGTTAACGCAGATGGTTATTGATTTGGAATCCCAGATGGTTAATGATTTAGAATCCCTCGCTAATAAGCACAAGATGGACGATCATTGCGATAGTGGTTCAGAGCCTGTGCCTACATACCAACCTACTAGATTACCGGTTAATGCAACTAATAAAGCAGACACTCAAAGGTGCAGCCATGATAGTACTTTCATATCATCTCATGACATTCAGAGTGGAAAAGATGGTATTGCGAATTATACAGTACCCTGCCCGGGTACATTTTCCGGTAAGCACAATGAAGACTTAATTAAATGAATGGAAATGTCAGATGTCAAGATATTTTGAAATAACTCATGTACCTCCTGAAAATCGAGCAGCATTTATAGCCTATTTATTGAATGGACCACCTTTAAAAACTGTTAATGGTGCCAAAGATGATGAGAAAAATACAGAGTCACAAATATTTGCCAGGTTAGAACGTCATTACGGAACTCTAGCTAATTCTACCATACATGTATCTGATTTAATGACTAGGAAACTGGAGTCAAATGAGACAATATATGAATATTATCAAGCAATGATTCTAGGTTTCTCCAAATCTGGCCTTAAAGACCAAACATTTCAACTACATTTATTCATTAAAGGTTTACCCTTTGCAATGCAAAGTCAGCTTCTAGTTTCCCGTGTTAAAACTGTAGAGGAGGCTTGTGATTTGGCATGTGTTTTGTCCAAACATAGGAGTAATGAAATGTGCACCCAAGCAGTTTCTCAGTTTAATTGGTACAAGACAGAAACACAGGATGCGCAATATTACTGTCAAGAATTACAAATGCCAAATCATGATGATTACTCTGATACATGTACACTAAGTCAGCAAGAACAATTTAATAATAGGTTTGATTGTCAGCGAGGGTTTCTTCCACCAAGTTATGCAAGTGTGTCAGCTGTACACCCTTGTGTGCCCATAAGTAAACCTGGTGCACGCTGTTATAGATGTCAAAATTTTGGTCATATAGCACGTTATTGCCTATGGAATAGTAAGCATATAACTCCTTATATGCCTACGCATGCCCAATGTAGTAACCTTTCATGCTAAGCAGATATAAGTATTGCCAAAGATGTAATTGCTACCATGAATATGGTCATAATTTAACTAGATTTATAGATGAAATGAATGACATGCCAGCTGACTTTCAAACCTTACTGTTAATAGGTCATAATGCGGACGTGATACATATACTTGAAAAATCTACATGAATATGATATATAATTAAAATGAAAATATTTGTGCATGTTTTGTGTTTTATTCTGCATTGTGTCTACTTCCTCCATCTTACAGGTTCTATTTCCAGGTATTATGTCAAGTGTGAAGTGTTTATTTGATGCAGTCAAATGTACAATATATATATTTCCTTCCACATGTAAAGTACAGTGTATGCCTTCTCTTCTAGCTTTATTTGCATGCTTGCATATTTTGTTTGATGTGTTGATTATTTCATAGATATGGAAATGTGGCATGGATTGGTACAGGTTGACCATAAAGTTCTAAAATAAAATGAGACCATAAAGTTGAGATCGTCTAATGTTTAGTAGCTAGGTTCATCTTACTACTATATACATTTTACTACTTTTTTCATATAAATATACATGGTATTTGAGTGAAACATAAAGGGTGCGTCATGAAAGGGGTATTTTCAGGTCAATGAGCAAGTGGTGTCATGGTTTTATGAGTAATGATTTTTAACCTATTCAACCTGTGCATTTGTGGTTATTGTGTTGGGAAGAAAATAGAGAAAATTATATTCATGATTGGTATTCGTAAGAGTAGAGAATGGGTCCAGATTGAGCATTTTAGCAGAATTTAATACTGAACTACTAACGAATTCCGGTTCTAATGATTTAATTGATAGTGTTTATGCTACAGTGTATTTAGAAGGCGGGGCCAGAAAAGTACTTTTCGTGCGAGAAAGTGTGTGGATGAATCTGTAGGGGAGGCGCCCTCCTTGCAGCATGTCTAGCTGGTAATGGTACAACTCGGCCAAGTGGTGCCATGTAAGCTAGCGACGACATGATTACTGTTCATATAATTGTGCAATGATTTTCACCACATATAAGTATTAAACGAAGAGTGCTGATATGGCAAAACATTGTAATTTTAAGTCAAGAAGGCCTCGCCCTTAATAAGAATGTAGCATGCTGGTTGATTCTGGTTTCACAACATTGGGGTCATGAGTTCGAGTCACGTCACGGCCGCTTGATATGTTAAAAGGAATGAATGATCAATGATAAATGATAGGTAAAGTAAAACCTGTCTTCAGCTATGTCAATACAGAGGTAAGGAACTTGTTTGAGAACGCAGAGAGAAAAATTACAAGCAAGCTTGGGTAAAACACATTGAGATTTAACGCAGGCTGGTTATTTGGGAGTATTCATGCGAACGATTTTGTTCATTGAGAGAGAAATTCATGGTGTCTGATTTTGTGCATTGTGAGAAAATTCATGATGTCTGATCAAACTCTTGAAATTTCACTTCCATTTTTCAACAACGTCAACAAAAAGTCAACATTGAAAATACATAAGGCAACAACAAAATCAAAAGTTACTATTCATTTAGATGAATGTTTAAGTTGGAATTGCTTCTTTTTAGATAAACTAATAATTATTTCCTAACAGTCACACCTGCCAGCAAAACATGTACAGTTTTAACAATTCCTCCCCAAATAAATTAAATAGGTTACATTTCATAATGGCTTGACGAATTGATTACAATCAAATTAGCACTTGCTCTCTGGGCAAGATAAGTTCAAATTTTACTTGCGAATTTTACTGGCCCCAGTCATACAGTTTGTCTGCCTCTGAAGATTATGTAATTTTATTTGCATTTCATAGGATCATCTGAAGAGTTAGCATTATGACTGGCCAGTCAAAATCATTATTATTCATAAACCAGTCATCATAATATGTAGTACTGTCTTAGCATGCGTATTCATTTACTACTAGCAAGACCCTGTGAAAATCACGGTCAATATCACGGGCAGGAGTACTTTGCAACATTTTAGGTTCAGGGAGTACAAAAATAAATAATATTAGCCCAATTTAATGCATATCTTTTTTGTGCAACTTCCCACCACCTTTTCCCTTGTTTAAACTTGCTTGCCTTCCGCTTTGCTACAATACAACAGCCACATGTAGGAAAATGCTCCTTGAAAGTCAATGCGCACTGTGAGGACGACAAATCAGTTTCAGGAAATATATGCACATGCCTTATTTCCTAAGTAAAAACCGCCAATACCCATCTACCCGCTACTATATTTAAGAACCAAAATTGTATAATACTGGTCTGCAGCATCTGCCCTGTCGTGGCATCTCAGCCATCGTCCTGACAGCACCCACCACTGTTCTACCTCCACCAGCCCCTGAACTGGATACACATCAGTTTTGACACTGCCTAGTAGATCTACACACACCTGATTGCAGGATATAATCATTGCAAATATGTCCCACCCGTTAACAGCACACTGTTCTACCAATAATCAAGCCCATTCTGACTGCACCCAAACATGTTCAGACACCACCCACAGCCATACAACCCAAGAAATTCACAAAATAGAACCTACACTGTTTGATATGCTTACATAATAGATCTACACAATCAAAGTCCGTCTCACCGAAAGAGGACGTTATGTTTCCCTGCTTGGAAGTTGGTGGAATGCCAGACGTTCTACGTGACGCTAAATCAATATGCAACAAATACTATGAGGCAGGTGCTTGCTGGTATAAGTCACGTGAGCACCAGCTTCCACGCTGCAGTACTTGAAGGCCAAGGGCAAGGACGTTTGGGTGGCAATTTGGACCGATTTTGAAATAAATCTTGAAATACACAAAACCAGACAGGAAAGTGGATATGAATGCTGCGTTGCAAGACAGAAGGTACATGAGATAGATTTGAGAACAACGCGAAGTTGTCTCCGCCCAGCCAATATTGCGTGATGCGTGTAAGTTTGAAAGTCCGGGTGCAGGGGGGGTCAACCCGGCTTTTGTGTGATAGAGTTTTTTTCTCTTCAGATTATCCTCCTATAGGGTCCCAGTTAACATTTCCATGTGGGTGTGGAATTCTCACCCTTGGGCAACTCTCAGGATTCAAGATGGCGGCCAAAATGGCCGCATTTTTAAAATTTTGTTAGTAAACACATGGATTGAAGCCAATAATTAGCTCTTAAAAGTATTTTAAGGAGTCATTTGTTCATTAAAAGATTTCATAACAGTTGAAATGTGAGATAAGGTTTTAAAAAATTCAAAATGGCTGCCATATACTCCATAAAAAAGTCAAAAAAGCATGTTCGAAGACGCTTCTTTCAACAAATAATCCAATCAAATCAGATATTTACTGACATAAGAGGTATGCATATACATTGCAACTTTGAGTTGCAAAAGAGAATTTAAACTGACAAATTTTGAGCATGTTTAAACCATAAAACCTCTACTTTCTCTATCAAACCTTCAAAGTTAACCAAACTAATATATGACAGCAATATTCTACTAAACCAATATTTATATGAAACACATACTACATATCAAATATTCTGAAAAGTGCAAGTCACAATTGCACATGCCATTAGTTATTTTCATCATCCTCACTATCTTCATCATCCATTGTACTGTTCCAGCATTGACCATCACTATGGCATTCACAAAACATTGTGCACGTGATTCCTGCCTTTCTGCAGCTACACGCCACACTGCATGAGCACAGCGAGGGCTAGAGTCTAGGAGACGCTAGCTGAGAGCCGAGGGATGCCATGACGGGCAGAGATAGAATAAACGTTCAACCATACAGACGTGTATTTATCAGTTCCACAATGGAGGAGATGTAGGGATTGTCGCGACCTTTCATCTCATTTTATCTCTACTTGCAGATCATATTTAATCATCACAGCAGACGATAATCACAACAGCGACGCCGCCGACTTGTGCAGGCCATAGGAGACTTCACTTCTCATCTTCCGTGGAACAAAGGAACAGCATCATCACATCTACCCAGAGCCACGCCCAAGACGACAACGGCCGATCATCACAGCAGCAACGCCGTCGACTCGTGCAGCCCACAGGAGACTTCACTTCTCATCTCCCGTGGAACAAAGGAACAGCATCATCACATCGTGCGTCTAAGCAGAGCCACGCCCAAAACGACAACAGCCGATCATCACTGCAGCAACGCCGTCGACTCGTGCAGACCACAGGAGACTTCACTTCTCATCTCCCGTGGAGCAGAGAAACCGGAGGAATCACATCTACCCAGAGCCACGCCCAAAAGCGTCAGCAGACGATAATCACAGCAGCGACGCCGTCGACTCGTGCAGGCCACAGGAGACTTCACTCTCATCTCCCGTGGAGCAGAGAAACGGCGGAATCACATCGCGCGTCTGCCCAGAGCCACGCCCAAAGACGCCATCACGTCCGGCGGCATTCACCAGTGACGAGTCAACCGGTAGAGCAACCTCCATCCAAGACTATCACTAGAAGGTAAGCTGTTCTTCTGACCATATAATAGTCTCCTAATTAAACCCACATTAAAGCAAGCTCCCCCATTATTATCTACTACGAAACGCGACGCCAATTAACAGGTGTCCAAACGCCACCAGGCGTTCAATTTCACCAATAGCAGACAGCAAATCCCCACGCCAGCAGTCTGATATACTTCAGACAGGAAGCCACGCCACAACAGGTGTTCACAGCGACATCTCCCGACGCCGCCAAGCGTCAATAAACCACCAGCTACACTGCCAACACCCGTCGCCGACACACGCCAAAGTCAGCAGGGGGCCACAGGCAGCTATCAACCCAGTGGATTGCCAACACCCGTCGCCTGACACACGCCAAAGTCAGCAGGGGGCCACAATCAGCTCACAACCCAGTGGACGTCTGTAATCCAGCAGAGAATTTCAACCCAGTGCAGCAGTCAGCGCAACAAACCGCTCCCAGCCCAGCGGGGGTCCGATTCAAGCACAGCACTTCAACGTCACTTGCTGTGCATAACCGAGTAGCCAGCTATTGCCGCCAGACGCCACCAGCGGCAGCGCCCAGCCCAATCACAAAGTGCAGCAATAAGCAGCTATCACTATATCTCACAGGACAGGTATATTTACAACCTATTAATTCACTGTGAATTCCATGTAGTCTGCTTCCAGTGTAAAAGGCCATCACAGCTACTACCAACTGCCTCCACTGCTGCCTTATCATACCAGTGAACACGGCCGCCTCTAAGTTAATTACAACAGTTCCGCCCGGCAGACGCCACGCCAACAGGGGGCGCCACCAGTGACAAAGCCCGCCTGTTTCGAGCATCCATCCCACAGCCCCATCATCACCAGAAGCATCCCAGCGCAGACAAGACGCTGCATATCCAACCAGGACGCCGCACTGCACATCAGAAAAGTTACCCATCATCCAGGACGACCCAATACGACCTACATCCTCACTAAAGACCAGCCGCGCATCACAGCACAGCTAGATCCACAAAAGCCGCCAACAACCGC
>JAGTTF010005249.1:4335-20212 GCA_019095985.1 Streblospio benedicti | reverse complement strand
CCCATTTTTTTTATTGTCCCCCTTTTAAAAAGCAAAATTTTTTTAAAAATCTTTTTACTATTAACTAAAGGTAAACAAATTCTAAAAGACTTTTTAAATGAACTATTTAAACTAGAAAAGCCAGAATCAAGTTTAAAGAAGCTTCAGAAAAGGTTACAAGACCCTGTTCCTTCTGATGTTTTGCAAAAAGAAAATGTAGCTGTGGCTCTTACAATCCATTTTGGTGCAATTTGTGGGACGTTTGTCACAGAAAATGATAAAGAATGTGCGAAAACACAAAGAAACCTTGCTAGAGCTCATCAAGAAGAGCAAAAAAGGAAAGATGAAGAGCTGAAAAAGAAGTTATGAAGAACTGAAGCCTATACTTAAAGAAAGTCATGCACAGCAGGAAATGCTACATAAAGAAATTGACCTTTTACAGCAAAGCAATGAGGAAAAGAGCCTTGAAATAGCAAATTTCAAACAAAAGTTCGACCCTAAGAATGTAAAACGCAGAGAGAAAACAAGAGACAAGCGGAAAGAAAGACTCAAAGAAGAAAATGCACGACTCGCAGAGAAAGAAAAGGAACAAAGCAGCCATGCGCCACATGAACAAAGCAGCCAGTCGACACAGAATTAAATTGTAAGACTCAAGGATGAGAATGGGCGATTAAGGAGCAATGTTTGTGATCTTGAATGTAAAAACGCTTTGCTGGAAAATGACTTGAAAAAGAAAAAAAAAAAAAATTAGTCTTCAAAAGAAAGTTTCTTTTATGAGCAATGTCGATTGGAAAGAAAATGAAATGCTTCCACAAATGAAAGATGAAGTTCAATAATTGAAGGCAGAAAACAGAGTTCTAGAAGTTGAAAAGGATCTTTTGACTGAACAAATAGATCAGCTTATGAGTAATGATGTGATTCAGACATTTCATGGAAACAGATATAGTGACAAGATTCGACTTACCATTATGACATTATTGGCAAATAATGTTTCAGTTCGTAATTGTAAAGAAATTGTTCAGAAGGTTATGAAAATACTCGGCGGTAAAGATTTTGAAAGATTTCCAAAAAAGACGTTTCCCGCAAAGAATGAAATGGGCACAGCTTTTTACTTACACATTGGATGTGGTAAAAATAGGAAACACTTGAATGGGGTCTGTAAATACGATCATCAAAATAACAAATTGAGCCAATCCTAAATTTACTACAGGATTGTTTGCTTTAGACATGATATAAAATCATAAGCATTTTTGCCCTTCAGGTTGCAAAAGTGCGCACAGTCACCACTAGATCGAATTCTCTTTTGCAAGGAAGCAAGGATCATATATTTCCTGTCATGACTTCAACAGGAGGTGACTATTTATGGATATCAGAGTTAGAAAGGTAAAATGATGAAAAAGCCTGGAGTGTACCAGTTCAAACATATTCTAGAACCTCTGAAGCAATTCATCGTTTAAAAACATAGAAACACCTTTAGACCCTTTTTTAAATATTCAGACAAACCACTGGCATGAATTAAGAGCAGTGCATATTTGAATAATCATTGGTTCATTTTTGACAGGTGTGTATGAAATATGCAGCTAAAAGAACAATACATGCATAGAAAATATACAGTGAATATCCTCAACAAAGAAAGAGTAAACAAAGGAAACTCTGAATAAAGGAAACTTTTCTCATGCATTAGCTTATTTTTGAATGTAAGTAAATGATGTAGTAATAAAGAAAAAGGAAGGATTTGTGAAGTTAAGAATTTTCACTGTAAATATTTTTTTGAGAGCATTAGGAATCATAGACAAACTGTTGACTGGTCCAATGTTTCAAAAGTGAAGGGAAGCATTTTTGAACTGCAAATTGGGTTTAACACAGAAAATGTTGACAGGTTTTCCTGAAAATGCAAATTGTTTGAGAATTTTCACTGTAACCATTTTTAGAGCATTAGGAATCACAAACTGTTGATGGTCCAATTTTCATGGGATAGAATCACCAACTAAACCAAGATGGGCATGTCTTAACACAGAGTGTTGACAGGTTTTCTGAAAACCAACAGAAAATCCAGACCTAGATCATCTGACAGAGGTATGCCTGAGAATGTTGTGCTGTTCTTTGGGGGTATTACTGAGAAGACAACTTGAGGACCAGCTTCCAGGTGGAAAGTATCATCGGCCATCAATCCAAATTATGCAGGAAACTCGTAATGCGCCATCTCACAATATGCTCATTGAGAGCTACTTTGCACAGCTGGATAGGATATTACATGAGAAGCCCACCATGTCAACCGTAGCATTAAGTGGTTTGATAGCTTTCAAAAACAACAAAACAGCTAAATTGCTGTTATCTTTATCTGAACAAGAGATCCAAGAGACTAAAAAAGCCCTTAAAATCTAGGTAAGAATTGTTAGTAAAGAGAAAGACTGCAAAGGATAAAAAAGAAGGCAACAAAGCAAATTTGCATGAACAATTGACATCAAATTTGACAGATTTCGGAGGACTCTGGACGACAAAGGAAATGATGTATAACAATCTAAAAAATCTCACCGGAGGAAAAACAAAAGGCCATCATCAGGCAGCTTAAATTCAGGAAACATGTTCTTCAAAAAAAATTTTCTGATGGTAAACTTTTGAATTTGACAGTTGACAAAAAGAAATTGACAACCAATGAGCTCGAAAGAAATCTTGAGACAGTGATCAATGAATACAGCCATAACCATTGACCATTGACATCAAATGAGAAAATTTAGATTGGACGTATGCTTGCATAGAATTAAGATAGTTAGTCACCATTAGAGCGTACATATGTAATATCCAGTGATACTGTGGATATGTTTATGGGGATATACAGAGAGGATATCCGATAGGCTATACAGGCAAAAAAGGTTTTTACGGTCAGATTCGTGTGGAGATAGAAGGGCTGACAAGATGCATCTCACAGCAGGGATTTCAGAGTGCTGGCTTTTGAGCTTGCCGATGCTGTGTCAGCAATTACTGAGTGAGGTGGCTAAGTACCAGAAAAACGCCCTGGATGCTGCCAAACCACTCACCGGCTTGTATCAAGACCTGGTCAGCATGTCCAGTGAATTAACCCATGAAAAAATACACGATGAATTCGTTAGACTGGCACAGCTGGCATACTCCACGCCAGACATGCGATCGCAACTCTTTATGATGAACTGTATGAATTAAGGTATTATGATGATTTCAGCAATTTTATTAATGCTGAAAAGAGTTTTCCTAACATTACCTTTGACAATGATTATTCAAATTTCATGTTTAATTTTTCTCTGATAAATGAAGAATTAAGCTATGGTACAAAGAGCTTTGAACATGCACAAGATATTTTAGAAACAAAATCTGTTTACTTAACAACAAAAATATCTGACTATATGTGAATACCGTTTATGGTGAATATGTCAATCAACCACCCAGCAAAGAACTCTTCTACACCCAGATGAAGTACATATATTTCAAAGCATCAAAAATTTATCATGTTCAATGTATGAATGGGGTTTATGATAATGCATATGTGCTGTATAATATGTATGATAAATTCATAAATAATGATTACAGCTATGTAAGAAAGCATTTTGAATATGTATTTTATAAAATGGAAGAAATTCTGGTTTACTTTAAAGAGAAGTTATATAGTTCAAGCTATGTGCTTTATAACATATACTATGAAGTTAGAAATAATGATAACAGCTATGCAAAAAAGACTTTTGAACATGTATTTTATAAAATGGAAGAAATTATTGTTTACATTACACAAAATGTGCTCAATTATCCTTGTGAACAAAGAATATGTAAATGAAACACTCAGTTATAAACTTGTCTTTTCAAGGGTGAAATATATTTATTTAAGAATGTCAAGTATTTATGCTTTAAAATTTCTTTGACTTGTGTGAAATTATATGTTTTATTTTTTTTTAATTTGAGTGTTTCACATTTGGTATGATAAAAAACTTTTCCATTTCATAAATACAGTTTACTTATAAAACATCTTTTGTACATCTTACAATCATCTCAGATATCCATTTTGTCAACTATAATTTTAAATTTTCCTGGTATCACATATGACAAGGTTAACATGGTTACCTGTATTTAGCAACTTATGGCAATGCCAGATACATAAAACTTCACTTAAAATAAATTTAATGAAATTGAAATAAATAAGTAAATAAAATAAAATAAAATAAATAAATAAATAACCATGTTGTGAGCCATGCCAGATACATAAAACTTCACTTAAAATAAATTTAATGAAATTAAAATAAATAAGTAAATAAAATAAAATAAAATAAATAAATAAATAACCATGTTGTGAGCCATGCAATTCCGTTACCCACTACGATTATTCGATCATGTGAAGAACGGCTTTCTTTGATAAGAAAAGCAATTATAAAAGGATGAACGATCTCGTGAGAAGAACAAAGCAATATCATAGACTTCAAATGCCAAACAAAAGAAGCCTGAGTGTCCCCAATTAGAAGGCAAAAAGATTTTACATAGATGGGATGATGGGGCTGGTTTAACCAAATGGTCGGACGGTATCGTTGTTCGGGCATTAGATGATGCTTCTAAGGAGTGCCGGTTTGAGGTGAAATATAAGTCTGATGACAATTTGTATGAAGTGGCACTATGCGAGGATTTGGAAAATCATGATCTCGTCATTGTATGATAATATAGTGAAACAATTCTGTGATTTTTAACTGTGATAGAGCTCGTTAGTGTTCCAATATTTGGCTTGTCAATTCAGCACAGTGGAGACTGTGAGAACTCTCATTGACAATGGTGCCAGTGTGAATGTGAAGAATGGCCTCGGTGACATGCCAATACACACAGCAGCAATCTCTAGTAAAGCAGCCACTGTGTGTATGCTCTCAAACATAACCTCTCAAAGTGAAAAATCTTATAAGTTTAGAGTATGTGGAATGTGTTTTATTTTCAATAGTGCCTTGATCAGCCACATGAAAATCCCCAAAAAAAATCTGGTGGTGTAATAAAGTCTAAAATAATTTTGAAATGGCCAAACAACTAAACATAGATTCATTCTTTAAGAAGACAAACAATGTTGCTTCTAAGAGATCAAGTTGTTTTTTATCTGCCACCTGATTTCAACACAGCCATGGGAATGGCTGCTGCAAATGCAAATGTTGTGAATGTGTTAAAGACAGCTTCTTCATCTTCTACTGGCAAGGGACATACTACCCGTGGACCATAGTGTCTAATGGAAAAGAAATAGATGTGAAAAAGTAGAAAATAGAGACATCAGTTTAAGTCAATGTTACAATTTTTAATTAGATTTGAACTTGTGATTATATATTTTTATATATTTTTATGTACAAGTATACTTTTACTTTGGTTCACTTTGTCATATTACTTTGTAATTTACTTCAAGTATTCGTAAAAGATAAAATTGTAATTTTTACGTAATTCATATTTCTTAACCGTTATTGGTCATATCATACAATGAATATAACATTGTCCCCAGTGTACAAAATAGATTAGATGTCTTGTTTTTGTGAGTCCAAAGAGGCATCATTATTTCTCAAGAAAAGTTGAGATGATCTTTCGTCAGGTGATGACCCGAGCTTTTCAGATTATACCCTTGAGGCTGAGCTACCATAGGTATATATGACATGACATTTGTGGAGATAAAGCTGTGAAATGTTATGAAAAACTATAAATCACGATTCTGTGATCAATCATCTTAGTTGTTGAATTACTTAAGTATTATGCTATTTTCTAATGTCTTTTACATTTTGAATAATCTATAATCTATTATTACCTTTGATGATTTACATAGGACAATTTTTAAACCAACATATACTTTTGTCAATATTGTGCATAGATTACTTCAGGGTAAACCATGTCCAAATAATATTCAGTTCTATTTATTCTCTTTTTTTTAGATATGGTTGTAATTTGAATTTCAGAACTCAGCATTTTTACCATTCAGTCAATTGAAAATATTCTATTCACAGTTTATGCTACTATATACAAGAATGAAGTTGGACAGTTCAAAATAGTATATATAACATGAAAATTCTGAAGGCAAATATTTTGAAAGCCATTAGGTTTTTTGCAGAATTTTATCTGACGTAGTAAAAGAACAAAATTAAAAAAGAAAAACACTTTCAACATTTCAATCATCAGATTTTGTTTTTGTTTTGATCATAATGAATAAAAAAATATGCCAAATCTTTTTTCTTTAAAATAGACTTCCTTAAAGGATGAAATCAACACTGTGATTACAAGTACATTATCTAAAGTGAATTCATTGAATGTCGGATATTTGTTACCTACATGGAAAATTTAAAATGTGTAATTCCAGAACCCTCAACGTTTTTTTGATGAATAATCAAATAATTGCACTATTGAGGATAGGTTATGAACTTAAAAGTAGAGATGTAGGGTTATACTGTTTGATCTCAAACTAACAACTTTGAAGTTTTTTTGTTTTGTTTTTTGTTTTTTTTAAAAAAATATCAACATGTTTATTACAACATGTTATTATTTTTTACAAGAATCTCATGGTTTCAAATTCAAAAAAACTTCAACTCATTCCATTGGCTGCTAACATTTAATTTTTCATTCGCAATCTCAAACTGAACACCAAATATTTTTTTCATGCATCACTTCATCAATAATTGCTTGGAGAAATAAAATAATGGAGACACAAACTCTCCTTCAAATTTGTAGATCTAGGTGCATTGTAAACATTGGTCTTTATATTTGAATATAAATCTAAATATTTTGTTACAAGAAACATTTTTGACAAAATTAAAACTTATTTTGTTTCTATTGTGAAAAAACATAACCACAGAGTGGTAGGTTTATAAATGCTTCATACTCGACGTTCTGATGTTCATGGAGGGACTGTTCTATGAGGGCCGGGTCAAGGCCATAGACCCCCCCGACGTGTGAGTAACCTTTACCACTTGAATTTATAAGATTATAGTCTGCCATAAATAAACTGGAGAGACCAATATTTTAAACTTTATGCTACAACTCCGAAATTGTGTTTACACTGGATACCAGCGACTACGACACAAAAATATAGTGATTAAGACACGAATTGTAGGAGACTACGACACCAAATGTCAGGAGATTACGACACCATTTAATAATAATAATATATTATGTAGTAGTATTTAATTTAGTATTAAGTACATTATTGACTATATATATTGTAGATATATATTAATAATAAAAATGTATTTTATTGGTGTCGTACTGATTTTGTGTCGTACTCGCTGGTTCCCTTTACACTTTGCTAACGCACATGGCCTGCACTTGCTGCATAATTGGAATCCTGCATGCTTAGAAAACGAAATTAATATTTTTTATTCTGTACACACGGCCAGCAAGGATTTCACGGAATTCTGCAGTAGATCTATGCCCAACTTCGCAGCAATTCAAAATGGAAGGTAAAGTTATATGTATTTTTATCATTTCTTAATTTTTCTTGTGAATCAGTGTTTCTATTTTAGATAAACTACAAATAAAAATAATAAGACTGAACTGTAGCTTTTGGTAGTTATTTTCTCAAGTTATAATAAGTGCAAAAAACTTCGCATTGCCGCATATATGTTCATAGTTCAACCCTAGAAAACTACTGGAGGTATTCACATAGAAACTCTCACGAAGGTTTCTTCACCTACAATCTTGGGTTTGTGCAAATCATGTCCAGCGCGCTGTTTCGGAGACAACGCTAGAAAACTACTGGAGGTATTCACATAGTCTAGATCAAGTCTTATGCACCATATTATATCTGCACAGTTTCACTGGATCATCTGTTGACAAGAAAATAACATGAGAGGGTATAACATAAAAATATGTATCGTGTAATTTCAATTTAGTTATCATCATATTTCAACAAAAAAAATATGATATGCAACAGTGCACTGTGTGTGTGTTAGATTTATGGTTTCATCCACAACCGTCCCGCAGAATTATGAAATGTATAGTCGGTTTCGTGAGTGCATATATAACTTCTATATAAATGTCATTAATTGCATTCGAGCCAATACAGATCGCACGAAATTTCTACAAGAAGAATTGTTGGCTTCAGGGTGGGTACATAAAATTTTATGTGTTACTGTTGCATAAACCCAATAGTTTTAAGCACTAACGTGTTTTTTTAAAGTATTGAGCCTGTAATAAGAAAAATAATCCTTTTTAAAGTTCATTTTTAAAACCTGCCAAGAATTGCAGTTGTCAAGCCCCTGCCTTCCACAGACACCTACTCAGATATGCAATAGCAATCAAATACCCTAAAATCATCAAAAATGAAGCCATTTATGAGATCACAAACAAGATGAAAATAAGCACAACAATACAATCAAGGAGACTGTCATGGTTTGGACACTTGATTATTTACCAGCAGAAACACCAGCTAGCTGTCCCTGAACGTGAAGCGACAAAACGGCAACGAAATGAGTACATCTATGTGAGGTTGTTATGAAAAATATATAAACACATGTATATTTGTCAGATATGGTTCATTTTGGTAGAAATTCACTAAGCACAATTTAATTTACAGCTGAGTAAAATAATTTGATTCCATCTAATATAGTATGCTTCATGTGAGTCATAACAAACTTCAATATTTTAATATCTAATGCTTTTTTCCAATAAAGCAATACTTTATACATATGATAAACTGTGGCTTCCACGTCATCAAAAAAGTCATATAAGCATTAGGAAGTTTAAACGTACGATGGATAAGGATATGGATATTCCATCAGACGTTTTGAAGTTGATAGGGGAGACGAGCAAGACATACGTTGCTATGGGTTTTGTCGCTAATAAGATCAGATTTATCTTCTGCTTTCAGATCAAGATGGCTAGTTCTGTGTGTGTGGGAGAGGAAAAAGATTGCTACTTCGTTTCTCTGAACTCCCCGTTTGATTCAAATGACGAGGACATTGTTCATGAAGACATTCCACCAATCTCCCCCCACCTGTACAACAAACACCACCACCCCCCCGTTTAGGTCCTCGAGGTCTGCGGCCAAGAAAATGCCTAAGAGGAGAGTGATGTTTTCCCCTTATGTGAAAGTGAGGGAAGTTCCAGGAAGACTTCCAAAGAAAGAGTCCAAAGAAAACATGGCACCCTGGCAGACCAGAAATCCGGTAGAGTCTGTTTGACCAACCAATGAATGCAGATGAAGAAGAGGCTGCAAGAAGACCATCAGCAGTGCGTCCTGAAACACAAGCATAAGGACGCGTGGAAAAAACGCAGGCAGGAGAGAATGGAGAGACAGGAGCGCCAGCTGGCAGAGTGGGCGGCGCCGGGGGAGTAGACTCTTGTGATTTTCACACCCAGTAAAATGGACCTTCTATTCGCGTGAGTCGATTCAGTTGTTTATCCCGTTTTGGAAAAAGTGAATGAGTTCGATTCGCACACTTCGCACACACACGCTGTGCAGTTCTCACATGAAAGCATTTATTGGTGATGTGTGAAAGTGGCGTGTATCAGTGATCGGGATCATTGATCATGTGTCATGGGAGTTTCGGTGTGACGCTGTCTATCACGTAACTTGTCTTAGCATGTGAGCCCTGTAAAGCCACAATTTTTTGTGGCCTTTCCCACTGGGCTAACGGTCAAAAAACGAATTTAATGTTTAACAATAAATCTAATGGTACTAAAGATAAGTTCCTTTAATTTCCTCAATATAAGAATCACAATTCAAAAAACGAATTTAATGTTTAATATTTAATCTAATGGTACTAAAAGATAAGTTCCTTTAATTTTCTTAACATAAGAATCAAAGTATTTCCTGAGCCCTGTAATCTGAATATTGAATAGTCCTTAGTGCACTGTAGGCCCAGTGCGGTTTTGTTAAAAGTAAATTTAATCTTTCGAATGTGATTTTGTTTGAAATTAATGTTTGTTTAGTATTTTGTTTTAATAAACTAAGCTTATAGTAATTTGCTAAAACTAAAGAAACGAAATGTTGGTTTGATGAAAGTATACTTATTGTTTGTTATTGTTTGCTTCAGTGGGTGCCTTTGTGTTTGAATATTGCATTGTTTGCAGTAAATTAGTGTAATTAATTACCCACGGCACACAGCCTTATCATGTTTATAAATTCAGTGCAGATTATCGCAAGGCTTTATTGCAGATCGTCTAATAAAGGGGTTACTAATTAGTGTGGTCAATGTCTTTTTGATTAAAATCCAGTCTAAAAAGTTATTATCTATGAAGTAAACACAATGTCCAAAATACAATTCTCAATCACATTTATAATCCTGTTTTCAATATAATAACACCGAATTACACTGTCAATACTGTTTAACATTTAAACATCAGATAGTCTCATCTACTATGTATAAAACTATACTAAAAGTTTTTTTCTACAGAAATACCAAATAACACGGATGAATAATTTTTGCATCTGGCCGATAGGCACCTCTCTAAGCAGGGACGTCGCACCCGCTCCGACACTCCGGCATTTGTCGGACCACTATTTTTCAAGAATTTATTACGTAATAACGTAATTACGTAATATCCACTCTATAGTTTAACTAATCTGTGGACTAACCGTTCTGCAATATATTTAGCGTAGTTGTGCAACTTCCAGAGACTTATATATAGTTTGACTAAGTGGTCAGTGACCTTAAATGACCCTAAATGACCTAATGATGTCTTTGCCTGTTGTCTTTTATTATGGTCACGTGACAATGCTTCCTTTGTAACAGGGCACATGAGGGTTTATTTTGATTATATGCACGGAATGTTGGACACGTGCTAGTTTAACGTTTCACTTCTAGAACAAAACTAAATCATAGTTAATTAACTGTTAAAGTTCAAATATGTTCGTGTTTAGGCTCAACATTTTCTAACATAATACATTGGTGAATTTGAAGGCAATAAATGGACTTTAATTTGATACACGGGTAGTATTATTTATCACTAATAAAAGCCGAAAGGCACGAAAAATCATACGATGCCTCCATTATCGCCCATGTGGGAGTGGTCATAGAAAAGTAATTTGTTTTAGAAAAATAGCTCTCAAATTGCATCATTTGTGTTGTAAATTCTATTTTTTTCCTGGGGGTGCATGCCCCCAGACCACCTTTCCTAACGGCGACTACATATCACTGTTTTCGTGACTATGGTGCTCATTTTGTCCGACCACTCTTAAGGTGCGTGCGACGTCCCTGCTCTAAGGTATTTAGGTCACAAATTTCTGACTAAGAAGTTACAAATACCGTACAGAATCGCTAAAAACATCTTGAATGAAACGCTATTTACCTTTACCTACAGTATTAATTGTCAGGTAAGCCATCTTTAAAAGTAAATTATTGACGATTGAGTTCATAAATGTAATCAATAGAGTATTTTGTTATTCCAAAAAAAATTCTTAGCAGCCAACAACCCCCTGTTTATATCCTTTATGAACATATAGGTGTAAGATTGTTCTCCTAGACAAGTCAAATGGTGGGCTATGTGTGAGCTGTAGTGTTCTGTGCAAACGGTGTGTTGCCAGGAAGGAAAATCAGATTTGTGATCTTCGGGACATCATGGATTTGAGGTCTTTCAAGTTTTCAGAAATAATGTCACCCTATTTTTTTCGAAGCTTATATCATCTTTTATCGGAATCAAACGAGTTTTTTCTTGTTATTGATAATTATCATATATATACCTGTAATAAAAATATCATCAAGAGTCTACGTTCTGTTTCATTTCAAACATATGCTCTGAAACATAAGCTGTTATAGTGTTTCATAATCATTTTATTCAAATTTTTCGAAGATGTTCAGAAACGCCTTTGGAACAGATTTCTGCAAACAGTTATGTAAAAATTTAAATGATGTGAGTAGGATAGGGCAATTTTCATGAACATCTCGAATTTTGAAATCTTGTCCCACACGGTAAATATCGATCCCAGCGTAGCTAACCATGGATGGAAAAAATCCTGGGATGAATGGGTACCTGAAGACTGTGTTTTAAAGAGGAATGAAGCAGGTCTGAAGAAACAAAAGGAACTCTTCGAAGTGATTAAAGCACTTAAAGCAAAAAAGCAGGTTGGCCACCCAAGGAAAGGCAAAGACAAAAATACAGAAAAAGGGACGGAAAGAGCAAGCACACCTAGTTATTAATAATTATTATATATATACCTGTTGGCTAAATATACATTTATTTGGATGCAAAACAATGAATCCAAGGGATTCATTATATATTGTAGTAAAACCTAATGTGCATCCATCTATGTTTCAGTATCTCATCAGTGCTTAAGAAATTCATTACTCTATTGAACAAGGCAAAGAAGATGCCGGACCCAAAGAAGGATTTTGAAATAAATCTTGAAATACACGAAAACCAGACAGGAAAGAGGAAAATGAATGCATGGCAGAGCCGTCTCCGCCCAGCCAATATTGCGTGATGCGTGTAAGTTTGAAAAACCTTACCGTAGTAATATAGAGATGTACGATCAAGCCAACTCATAATCCACTGTCAATGTATCCTGTTTAAAACCCTTAATGGGTTTTAGGATAAGAAATTGGTGGAAGCCACCAGCACAGTGGCCTGGACACAGCCTGTGGCCATCAGAGGGGAGCTTGGGGGAAACCCACTCCAGCTCCATCAAAAGTAAGTACAATTTATTAAATACAAAATATGAATGAAAACACTCCTACCTGGAGTACATGTTTGAATGAGATTTGAAAATCTTTCTTCCATAATTATTTTAAAAAAAACCTACATATAAACACTGCTTTTTTATCTATTTTCTTTTCTTGTAGTCTACACAAGTCACTCTTAAAGACTGGGCAGCCGCCATGCCATAATCTTTTATTAATAATTATTATGTATACTAGACCACACAGAGCCTCGAACAGACTAAACAACCACCAGTGCTTCCAAATACTGTCCTCCTCACAAATACTCCTTCATCCCACGCACAATTAGAGATTGGAACTCGTTGCCGTCAAACACCGTGGTGGCACCATCACAGGAGGTGTTCAAGTCTCTGGTTGCTTGACACTAAGCACCCAGCATGTTTTTATCTTACACCATGTAAAATACTATACCTTAGTTTGTTTTTATCCATACACCTCACTTGCATAATCTTCAGGATTGAAGGAGCGAGTTATATGGAAGAAGAAGCAGAAGAAACGTGTAGAGATTGTTTAGGTGACGTCTTCTTGCCAAGTTTTCTGTACGTCGTCATAAACCACACCCACAAGGTCCCCTCTAACATGTGAAAGACATTTAGGAGACGTCTTCCGAGGATAAAGACGTTTTGAAACGTCTCATACGTTTTCCATACAAAGACGTATTCCAGACGTGCAAAAGAACAGGCGGTGTGTTTACTGGGTAAACTAAATAAAAGACTAATTTATCAATGGCCAAGCTCAAGCATATGGCTTCCCCAGATCCGTACCTGTGCATTTTACTTCACTGAAGTTCAGCCCGTGGACGATACAGGTAAGAGTCTCCCAAGAATAATTCTGATATTACTAGTTGGTTCAAATACCATTTGAGGATGAAATTATTGGGAGTTCTAATGTTCCAGCCGTGTTAAGAAAGGTCTGTGACTGATTTGATAAATAATGCTGTAGACCACGTGGTGGCACGTGCTCTAGTTATTTTCGTTATAAATCTAGCTAAAAGCCACACTGGCAGGTCAGATACCGGTAAGTCTGTTATTTAAACTAAATCATTCCATTTATGACATGTATTTGAGAAAGAATGCTTAGATGGATAGAGGCTTTATGCCTTTGTTATTTGCAGGAAATGCTACGTAAAGAAATTGAAGTTTTATAGCTAAGCAATGAGGAAAAGACTCTTGAAATAGCAAATTTCAAACAAAAGTTCGACCCTGAGAATGAGAGAGAATTTAAGAGACACGCGGAAAGACTCAAAGAAGAAAATGCAGGACTTTTGAGGCAGATTCTGGCATTACAAACAGAGCTCGCAGAGAAAGAGAAAGAATAAAGCAGCCATGCGCCACATGAACAAAGCAGCCAGTCGACACAGAATGAAATTAAGAGACTGAAAGATGAGAATGAGCAATTAAAGAGCAATCTTTGTGATCTCGAAAAAGAACAAAAAGAAAAAAATTAGCCTTCAAAAGAAAGTTTCTTTTATGAGCAATGTCCAAAGGAAAGAAAATGAAACGCTTGCACAAATGAAAGATCAAGTTAAATCATTGAAGGCAGTAACAGAGTTCTAGAAGTTGAAAAGGATCTTTTGACTGAACAAATAGATCAGTTTATGAGTAATGATGTGATTCAGACATTTCATGGAAACAGATATAGTGACAAGATTCGACTTACCATTATGACATTATTGGCAAATAATGTTTCAGTTCGTAATTATAAAGAAATTGTTCAGAAGGTTATGAAAATACTTGGCGGTAAAGATTTTGAAAGATTTCCAAAAAGACGTTTCCCCGCAAGAATGAAATGGGAACAGCTTTTTACTTACACAGGAAACACTTGAATGGGATCTGTAAATACGATCATCAAAATAACAAATTGAGCCAATCCTAAATTTACTACAGGATTGTTTGCTTTAGACATGATATAAAATCATCAGCATTTTTGCCCTTCAGGTTGCAAAAGCGCGCACAGTCACCACTAGATTGAATTCTCTTTTGCAAGGAGGCAAGGATCATATATTTCCTGTCATGACTTCAACAGGAGGCGACTCTTTATGGATAACAGAATTAGAAAGGTAAAAATGATGGGAAAAAAGTCTTGTGTACCTTCAATCAGTTAATTTAATTAATTGTTTATTATTATTATTTTTTATTTTTTTAGGGTGCTTGGATTTCCAGAGCATTACACCGATATTGGCAATATTCTAATTACTTCTCGGCAGAAACTGTTTGAACAAGCCTGGAGTGTACCAGTTGTGAAACATATTCTAGAACCTCTGAAGCAATTTTTCGTTCTAAAAACATAGAAGCACCTTGAGACCCTTTTTAAATATTCAGACAAACCACTTGCATGAATTAAGAGCAGTGTACATTTGAATAATCATTGGTTCATTTTTGACAGGTGTGTATGAAATATGCAGCTAAAAGAACAATACATGCATAGAAAATATATACCACTTATAAAACGAAATTGACTTGTATAAGAATTATTTTCAAATGTAAAATTAAACTGAAAGTTATTGAAATTTACATTACAAAAGAATCATTGATTTGAATGTGATATTTTTAAGTTTTTTTGTTTGTTTTAGTTAAGTAACAATTAGTATTTGTAGCATCATTAAGATGAGGAAGTTTTTTATCTCTTGCTTGAACACTGAACTGGTCACCATCTTATAGTTCTTTTTCCTGCTGATAAGAATAAACTATGTAACATTATTTGCTCTTATTGAGATATATTAGTATCTCACCATGCTGTCAAGTAATGATTAAAAAAAATTTTTTTTATTGTTTTTAGTGCGAAAACTAAATTTAATGAACATTCATAGATTTGAATTTGATATCTTAAGGTTTTTCGTTTGTTTTAGTTAAGTTATTATTAGTATTTGTAGCATCATTAAGATGAGCAAGTTTTTAATCTTTTTTGCTTGAACACCATTTTATGTTTGTTTTTTCTGCTGATAAGAATAAACTATATAATATTATTTGTCCTTATTTCAACCCAATTTTAAATAATAGTCTGAAGAGTTTGCCAAAATGGAAGTAGGGAGAAAATTTTAGAGAGTAAGGATTGTACATTAGGCATTGATGGAACAACCAAGAGATTCAATGAATCCGTTACTACTAACATCACAACAGGTGAGGGGTTGAATTTGTCAATGGGTATGAAGGGTATTGCTTCAGGGAGCACTGAAAACTATTTTTCCACAACCAGAGATGTTCTTCTTGAATGTGCATCATACCTAGTTCCAAAAGATTCATCAACAAAAGTAATACATATCAAAATGGCAGAAC
>JAGTTF010005248.1:64285-80380 GCA_019095985.1 Streblospio benedicti | reverse complement strand
TAAAATGAAAAACAAAATAAAATATGAACACATTTTATAAATGCAATGAACTCTGAGCTCTAAAGTAGAGCAATTTTTGTTTTATATTACAAATGGTTCTTCAGTTACAAATGTCACAACTTGTGTTTGATGCATGAACTTATAATTTTCCTATAATCACTCGGAATATTCAGAATTCCACAAATCTTGTTACACATTACAGAGGGCGACAATTTTTCCAAAATGTGATTTTAAGTGGCCTAGGATATAATTACACCCGTCATTGCGCATGCCCGGTTTTGTATTATTTTGCTTATAATTACACCAACCCAATGCGCATGCATTTTTAGATTACTGAAGATTTTAAAGATTTCATCTATATAAACATGTACATGCTATAAAAATATATGAAAATAAAACAAATAACATACCACAATGTTTCAAACAAAAAAACAATTATCTAAGGTACCCGTAAAATATGATTTACATGAGTGAGAAAATTATTAATCTGAGCACTGATTAATGGTAATAAAACCTAAAAATCTGAAAAAAATCTAGAAAATACAGCATAATCTGTTGTCTTTAAAGTAAAATGGTATAATTTTCTACTTTAACAAAAAATTAAATAACTTATAATAAATTATGATTGAAATTTTAAAACCTACATTATTATTTCTATTTCATAAAATATTTCATCTGATTGTATGTATCAAATTTCAACAAAAAACAAACAAACATTATGTAACAATATGTTTGAATTAGGTTTTATTTATAAGACAATCTTCATTAAAATACCTAAATTGTATAAAAACATTCGAGAGCTAGGGGTCTCCACAGCATGAATTAATGAAATCCACATGGCATGATTTTCACGCCTTCCCAACAAATTCTTTAACATTTTGGCTCTAAACCCCTTACATTGTCAATAGCATACATGAATTCATCATATATGTGCCATATTTTTTATTTTCAAGTAAAAATTTTCAGCCTCCCCCTCCCTGCACTCTAAGTTTTCTGAGAAGTTTTCTCATACCTACCCCCAGGTCTTTCAAATGGTGAAATGGCCATTTTGTTTATAAAGATACTTTATGACCAAAGATATTATAGAATATATATTCTATAATATAAATACTGTGAAGTTGGGTTTAAGTGCGCTGTTTTCCGATTTACAAAAATATCACTATAAATATATTAACTTACTGATACCCTATGCCGGGCCGCACTCACCCACTCTTCTACCACTCTTTAACCAATCGGCTCTTCTACCACTGGCTTCTTTTTTAACTAACGCCACAGACTCTTCTAACACCGGCTCTTCTACCCAATCGGCCTCTTCTTCTACCACTGGCTCTTCTTTAACAACCGGCTCTTCTAACACCGGCCTCTTCTAACACTGGCTCTCTTTAACAACCGGCTCTTCTAACCGGCTAACACCGTGCTCTTCTAACAGCTTGGCTCTACCACTGGCTCTTCTAACAACTGACTCTTTTTAATCGGCTCTTCTAACACCGGCTCTTCTGCACCACCACTGGCTCTTCTTTAACAACCGGCTCTTCTAACACCGGCCTCTTCTAACACTGGCTCTTCTTCTTTCAACGGCTCTTTAACAACTCAAGCTCTTCTCTAACAACCGGCTCTTCTTCTAACACCGGCTCTTCTAACACCGCTCTTCTAACACCGGCTCTTCTAACACCATCACTTCCTCAACAACCACAGACTCCTCACTGGCAGATCTGCTGGCCTGCCTTCAGCCATCCAGTTCCGGCGACGGGCTGCTGCTGAGGTGAGGCTTACTCTCCGGCAGTGGGCTTTGCTGAAAAAAGATCAATAGTTTTATCATGATAAATTTAGCTCCCCACGTGGATGTAATTTTTTGTATTTATTTTATGTCTTGGTCAAGTTACTGCTTTATAGTTCTCCAACAGCTTAAGTTACGTGAGTGATTCTAAGAGGACTTTTGCAGTTATTGATGAATGATAAGAGCCAATAATGTAGAACATAAGATGCCACATATATATAGAAACTATTGATAACAAAGCCTGTGAATTGTTCAGTTGCAATAAACAGGGTTTAATCTTCCTGGCAGGACGGTATTCTTTCGCTGCATAATTTATCTAGTAACTTTACCTAATGCAATAACTAATATCCCATAATCATCTACTATGCTTAGAAATAAATTAAAAACGTTAAGTGCTTACATCTTGATCACACTCAGATCTATTTGCTGCGCACAATGTAAAAGATTTTTTTTTTTTGACCAATACATACATTTATTTAAATGCAACATGCAAAGAATAGAACAAGTTCATCATATTCCATTTCTGACCGTACTATTGTGTTAACCAGACATCGATCAGCTGGCAACTGATGATGATGGCAATATGACCAAAAATTAAACACATCCTAATATTCATGATGAAGCTTTACATTTACATAAAAACGTTTTGAAGCTGCCGCTGCTGCCACTGCCGTCCTTGAGAGTTCACAACTCCATTATTATTCTTCCTGAGTCCTTCTTCACCAATAACAAAGAGCAAATAATTTACTTGGAAGCCATCAGATTGCTATACGTCATTATCCTTTCGGTATCTCATTAATCACTGAGACATGAAGCTTCCGCCCTCCCCCTGACCAGACCTCTCCTGATGAGGTCTCCTCCCCAGGGAGTCCCATCTACAGTCTCCTTCGGACATTGTGCACGCAGAGCATGGTGATCCTCTGTTTGCATGAAGACAGGCCCCACTTGTTCAACAGGCATCTGTACGGGGCCTTGTCGTGTCATTTCATTTGAGGAGAATGCCCTAGTAGGGTCAAGCGGAACATACTGACAGACTCCCGGCTCAGTGTGGAGCAAGGCCAGCTGGCTGCCCAGGGTTGATGTCCAGGAACCGACATGTCCTGGGAAAGATGGTTTCCGCCGGTGGACTCCATTGTCTTACTTGTTTTTCAATCTAAACATGGCAGCAAAATAAAATAAAAATTGCCTATGGACTATTTTCACTATTTGCACTCACATCCACCTCAGATATGGACCGGATATGGCAGTTTGGGGCTTCACCCATTTCGCAGCACATGGCGAATTTGTAGTCATTGTGTCACATCTAACAAAGCCTGTGAATTGTGCAGTTGCAATAAACAGGGTTTAACCTACCTGGCAGGACGGTATTATTCCGTACCAGGGATTCGCAGCCAGTACAGGCGATCCGCCTCTCCCGTCAGACGTCCACGCGAACTGCTGGTTCTACAAAATGTTTACAACTCTTATGCTCTTATAATGATTTTTTTTTTATATCATGGCCATCAAAAATTCATTTTTGGCACTCAGTGCTCATAATGGGCATGCCTTAAGCTTCCGGATCCCCCTTTTCATTACAGTACGTTTAGGCCCCTTCCAGTGTCTCAGTTTCTGAGCATCCACCTTTATTGTATCGTAGATTCCATCGAATGTGGTTCATGTGGATGTATAGCATCATTGATCCTTTCTCTAAAAAGGCACTGTCACTTTCATCAAGCTTCTTCTTTGTTCTACTGCTCTGTACTGCAACTTTTAATTTCAAAAAATTTATTTGCTGCTTCAGACGAGCATTTTCTGCATCATTTTGATGACAGCTTTTGCATTGATGGACATCTTCCCATTCATTTTCTTGTAAATGGCTGTGAGGTTCAGTACTTGCCACATCAACAGTTTCCATACTGGATGTGCTTTCAGTGTTGGAGAGTGGCTGAAGACAGACACGTTTCTTTGGAGGATGTCTGTGAGGAACCTATGAATCATAAAAGTTTGAGACAAGTGGTATTCTCTATCTTGTACCAAATAGGGGTATTCTAAATAGGTGATTACACAGAAATGTGCCATCCAAAACATTACAATATCAAAATTACTTTATCGGTCTCAGTTTAGGAAGAAAAAATTATTTTAAATGCAATTATTCTTCTTACAAAGCCGATCTTTTAATGTGATATTACTTGAAATGTAGTTTGTATTAAAATGTAGTTTAATTTCTTCCTACTTTTATTTTATATTGCAATTATTGTTAATATGCAATGCATTTTAGTTTTTGAAAATAAATTTATCCTTATACCAAGGTGATCATGTATGCAAAGAAATACATATAAAAATTGCAGTGTTTATTTATTTTTTTTTTTATAGTACAATCATCCTTACTTTAATAGAAAATGAAAATAAAAATACAATCACATGCATGTTCATACCTACAATGCTAAAATATCATTAAGCATCAGCATAGCACATTCACGCAATTAATTAGATATACTTACAAAGTATCACCCTAATAGTCAATGAATAAATTAAAATCGAAACAAGGATTATTTCCAATACCGCATGCCAACATGTAAAAGCCTACGGGCCACTCCAAATGCAAATGCTCTTTTCCAAAAACCTTATTCTTATTCTTATTCTTACCACAAAGTGACTTAGGCGCGGGCTTCTTGGCCAGTCTCCACATAGTAATATACAATCCGCCTGTTGATGTAGGTAGATCTGTGACAAAATATGTGCATAGAAATTATGAGGGTCTACCCCAAGTGGAGTTTTCAGGAGGTAGATAACAAGCAAATATAACAAAAGAGAATTCGCTGACCTTGTTTATAAATTCAACGACTAGAAGTCCATCAATACTTTTATCAGAAACAGTTATTTTAAATTCTGTAAAGAGCGCATCTTTGATAAGCATGGCAACACCACCTGAATGTTTTGGAGCTTTACAGTGTTTTACATCTCTAGAGTTATAAAACACAGTGTAATCTGGTATTATTATACTTTCCTCTTTATCAAGATGTGTTTCACATAGGCAATATATGTCAGAGTTAACTTGTTTCAAAAGATATTTCCGTAGTTCTTGGTTTTCATATACACGTCTATCCGTTTATGTTCCATTGCATTTCATCTTATATATATGGAGCAAATGAGCATACATCAGTCATTGAAAAGTATGACTTAGTAAATGATATCTGGGGTTCTGCATCACGTTGGGTGAGTATGTGGACATGGTTCTCCATGCTTTGAGAACTTTCCTGTGGATTTCTTGCCAAAGATTCAAATATACAGTTATAGTTTAGTCCATTTGATAGTTGTCGAAATTTTTTCTCAGTGCGTGCACAATGATTTATTGATTTTCTACCCCTAAATGATTCATGGATGTTGATACAACATTCACTGTCACTGACTGGCCTGGAATTTTTTAAGTAATCTGTTGTCCTTTTTCATTCCAATTTAAAGATGGACAAACCTTTCTTGATCTCTATTCATATCATGGATGAATCACTCAGTCAACAATGCTTTTGTAATTAAACATGCAGCCTACATTGAACCAGTCTATGGCCTCACTCTTTTTCAAAATTTTAACATTATTTCATGGCTTCGTGCACAGCCTAATATACTAGAATGGACTCCAAAAAGAAGTGCCATCTTTAACCAACTTATTCTACTTGCACATCATTCATTAAAAGTTAACCTGAATTACCGTTCATTATGATAAAAATGACTAGTAATGATGTGGGTTTCTGTGACGAATAGTCATGTTTGATCTTGTCCTTGAAATATTATGTATGTATTTTGCAAATTTGAGCGTGGTGGCATTCTGTGAAGTAGATCCATAGTTGTGAAGCCAAAGAATAAATAGTTAAGATTATATTGTGTTGATCAATCTCATGTAAAGGGAACTTTTAGACAAAGGGAGAACTTGTATGTTACAATGAAGACCATTTCTTGAGACTTCAAATTTCCATCAAGGTAGATAGGGGGTATATACCTCGCCCCCCCTGATCTCAAAATCTAGATGAACTAATTTTACAAATCTCAATGCAAAAGCCCTTTACTCAAATCTCAATTAATTGATCTCAATGAATTGAAATGTCAAATCTGAAATATCAATGAATTTAAAAACCAAAATCTCAACACTCATTAATTTGTATATATACATCATCTAGATAAGCTCTGTAGTACTGTACTAGAACTAAATGGTCTATTTTGTTTAAAGTAGTTTTTAAGATCTTAATATTAAGTTGATACTTGGAGTGGCCTACAGACATTTTCCTGAAATTTAGCACTTTTGTTAATTTCAACTATTTAAAAGTACTATGCTAAATGTGAATGATTTTTTGTCTAGAGTCTATCTGTGATGTCAGGGTTCTATAGATACATTCGGTGCCAGTTGTTACTAGCACATGTGCAAGTTTGAAAGAACAAAACTTGCATGAAATTTATGCTGGAAGCAATTTCTGAATATACCATGTAAATCATTTTTGCCACTGATATTTTTTCATTCGCCACCATTTCTGTTGGTTTTTAGTTTTTTATCAAAATATCCACAGCTTATTTCTTCCAAAAAATTTGCCCATGGTTATATTACCCGAACCATACTATTGTTAGTATGTTGTGGTCACATGACTGGTGCCACTTGCTCTCGGTAGTGTCTCACTGTTTGAGAGTATATTCTAAGTAAGTTAACTGGTATATTCTATTATTGCTGGCATGTTCATTTGCTTGCTAATAAAGCAGACGACGTCTCACAATTAGGTGCCGCATACATCCCTGACATTGTCACAAATGAAAGAGGAATTAGTCAAGGATTGGATAATGGTCAGTGGGATGCAATTCGACTTTCAATGAAATGTGATAGACTTTGAGGTGCTTAAGCAGTCATAGGCAACGGATCTGGTCACGGACAAGGTCAGGTATTTTGTCTATGTATTGGCAAAAGAGTAAGCAAAATCTTTAGCCAATCTTTAGTAGAAGCTTTAGTCAATGGCGACAAAAAGAAACTCAAGCGCGAGCCCATCTTTGGATTACTAAGTAATGATACTACATCCCCTATGATAGGAAATATATTGTCTTTTCTATGAGGTATTTTTATATTATTTTCTCTTTTTTAAGTTGTGTATATTATTTTTAAAAAGGTTCTGCTTACTTCTGCTTGCTTGGGTGGGCTTAGCCTTGGGGTTGCAGATTCTGCTCTGGCAATAGCTTTATCTTTCATTGTGGATGGCAATTCCAGAATATTTTCTTTCCCAACTTCTGTCCACCTTTTCAGTTCAGTCTATGGGTTGATCACCATCAAAACATCCACTGACCTTTCCACATTATTAGGTGAGTGGCAACATTGTTAGTACCAAGATGAATGAATATCAACGATGCTTGCATAATTTTATCTTTGATAATCGCCCCATTCAATATTTTTGTATTGTATCTCCAATCAGGAAAAAAAGAAACTATAAACCCTAAATGTAAACTTAAAAATGTAAACATGGAGTCGCCTAGAACTTCAAACATTATAATAAAACCTAACATTATTTAAGGAAACTTTCAACCCCCCTTCCCCATATTGGAAGACTTATCTATTTGTTATGTTACACCATTAAAAACATTAACTTTTTATCTCCCCCCTCCCCAAACTCAATCTTATGGTTCTTACTTCCAAGACTGTCAAGTTCAACACGTCTGTATGGGCTGTGTGGCCGCTTGTTAGTTTCATAAAAAAGAAAAAAATAGCTTTACCATATACATCTTGGTAAACTGCATGCTATCTACATGCAACCATAACTTTCTCTTAGATTATGTCACTTCTCACGTATGTGTGAATGTGTTGCTGGTATTTGTCTGAATCAAGTTATTATTTCAGAATCTTAAAATTTCCATTCTTTTGATCCAAAATTGATGATACTCGATTCTTGGCCAGATGAAATTGAGAATTCCTGGGCAATATTTATATCATTAGGATTTTGCCATAACTTGTACAATACTAATAAAAATTGATTCTTTGGGTCCATGCTAGGAAACTCCTTTTTGGAGTCACGTTTGTGATGCTCAAATATACAATCTTCATCTTCACATGTACACAATGATGTAGCCTTAACATAAACATATTGAATAGTTTGTTTGTATTTATGCCTTGTAACTTAAATATCCATACAGGGTGATGAACGTTGTGTAGCTTTATCTTTAGAAGTCTTAATCCTGCCAGTCCAAAAACTTATAGGAAATATAAACCACATCAATTCAAACGAAATCGCTTTCTTGAGCTTCCTATCATTGTAAACTTCTCATGGTTGAACCCTTCGCAGCTCCTATTGTCAAATTAAGTTAAGTACTGTTAATCATTGGTGGTTTCATGGCTTTATCATAAACACTGCCTTTACAAGACTATGTTCATTCATTATCAAGGTATGGGTCTTTCGAGTGGAGAAATATTGTCAGATTACACTGAAGTCAAAATCTAAATCATTATATTTGCTCAAATTATGGGCACCCTCCAAACACACATCTATCTCCAAGGTAACGGATACGTCTTACGTTATAAAGGCTCTGCTTCCGTGAACAATTAGCCATATTGTTTGTACCGAGATGAACGAATATCAACGATGCCTGCATAATTTTATGTTTATTAATCGCTCCATTCAATATTTTTTTGTTTACATCCCCAACCTCTGCCCCAGGAAAAAAAAAACTATAACCCCTATATATAAATTTAAGAAATCTAAACTTAGTGACGCCTATACATAAAACATTATCATAAAACCTATTATTCTTTACACAAACTTCCAACCCCCTTCCCCATATTGTATGACTTACCTGGTCTTTTGTTGGTGGAAAATTGGTTCTCATGTTAGTTTCCTGAAAAAGCAAAAAAATATAGCTTTACCATATATATAACCACATTTGTAAATTTGTAACAGACTTAATAGTCTAGATTTGAATGATAATTGAATTACGTAACTCATTATTGATTCAGAATAATAAACTATATACTCACTTGCTTTTGTTTACCGCCTAATGTCTGCTGGACCGCACACTCGGTTTCGCCTTGGCCGCTTCACTTCCACCAGGGATATGGATATTAACAAATTAGAAAATAAAAAAAGAGCATCTACCTGTAGTTATTTTAATTGCAGCTACGTCTTATTGAAGATGCAAAAGAAACACATGTAACATGAACCATCCATATTTCATTAAAAACCCACTGAAAAATGAAAAATAAAAATGCTGATGGTACAAGTACCTTGCGGATAGTATGTTTGGCCATAAACCAAATTCTTGGCCTTCCGGCCACAAACCCCCACGTTGTTGGAGGTTGTCAGTAGGGGGGCGGGCGTGGTTGATCAAGCGACCTATGGTGTACTATTTTGTACTATTTAGAATTCATTTACTGATCTGCATTATACAGCAATAAATAACCACGTATAATTAATCTAGTAACTTTACCTAATGCAATAACTAATATCCCATAATCATCTACTATGCTTAGAAATAAATTAAAACTTTAAGTTCCTGCTTACATCTTGATCACACTCAAGATCTATTTGCTGCGCACAATGTAAAAGATAATAATCTAAACATGGCAGCAAAATAAAATAAAAATTGCCTATGGACTATTTTCACATTTGCACTCACATCCACCTCAGATATGGACCGGATATGGCAGTTTGGGGCTTCACCCATTTCGCAGCACATGGCGAATTTGTAGTCATTGTGTCACATCTAACAAAGCCTGTGAATTGTGCAGTTGCAATAAACAGGGTTTAACCTACCTGGCAGGACGGTATTATTCCGTACCAGGGATTCGCAGCCAGTACAGACGATCGCCTCTCCCCGTACGTCCACGCGAACTGCTGGTTCTACAAAATGTTTACAACTCTTATGCTCTTATAATGATCACTTTTTATGCTTGATCCACTTGATCTGCTCCTGTAACAGCTGCCGTTCACGTTGGAGCACTCGTCGTTCCTCCTGCATGAGCTGTTGTTGGTGCTGAACTCTCCCTTGTCTCCATCCAAACTCTGGCACCTCTGCCTCAGCCGCAGCCATCAGCCTCCTTACAGATCTCTTACCTCTTACTTTCGCTGGCTTTCGACTGACTGTTGCTGTTGCTGAAACTCTCCCCTAGCTCCATCCACACTCTGGCACCTCTGCCCCAGCCGCAGCCATCTGCCTCATTGTCACTGGCCTGCTCCTACAAAATGTAGCAGTGATACCTCCAGCTTCTAGAATTATTTACAATTGAAATGGAACTATGAGTTATGATCGGTAGATTGTGATCCGTAGAGTATATCTATTGCTCACTTGTATGACATTGATGCCAATCGTTTACAAAATGTCATCGCGCTCACAACTGTGCCGCCACTATACCTTGCATACTCATCTCTGAGCTCTTCAACCTAAAGCCACAGTCATATGTTACACAAATATATACACTAAATATATACACTAATCGTTGAGGGAGGGACATAAAGACCAATTGTGTCTGGTGTTGAGATAAGGTTTTTTTAAGAAAGATGATTAAATGCATTATAACAACTCTCAGAGTGTATCTACCAATTCTGCCATTAAACTCAATGGAGTTGGGTAAAATCTAGCGTGGTGGATGAGGTGTGTACTACTCACTGTGAATGTAGCTGGCTGGGCACACCGGGCCTCCACCTGCCCCACCCAGTCCTCAAACTGAGGCAAGTGTTGCTTTAACAAAGGCATATCTGAAAATACAGACACACTTACAGAAAGCTAATTTTAGTATTCAGCAAAGTTTACACCCAGTGCCTTGCCCGACCTCTTTCTCTCCCCTGGCTCCATCCGAACTGTGGCACAACTGGCTCAGCCGCAGCCATCCGCCTCCTTACAGACCTCTTACCTCTGACTCCATCCTGGCTGCTGCTGTTGTTGGCTCTGAAGGCGAAGGCTTTTGACTGACTGTTGCTAATGCTGAAACTCTCCCCTGACTCCATCCAAACTCTGGCACCTCTGCCTCAGCCGCAGCCATCCGCCTCCTTACAGATCTCTTACTCTAGAATTATTTATATCTGACTCCATCCTGGCTGCTGCCTGTTATTGGCGTACAAGAACTGAAAAATAAGGTAGTTTGATGGACTATCCTTAGGCAGGATAATTGGCAGCCCTGCAACCAGACTTGACAGAGAGTGTCTAATAAACCAACGTTTTTCTGGTGAGCTTAAAGTATTATCCTTAACCACTCTTGGCTACAGCTCTGAAGCACAAACTTACCTTCACTGATCCACCAGCCACAGCTGGGGATCTCTTGGCGCAGGCTGGCCGTTTATATTCTTGGCCAGCCAGAACGCCTTGTGTCTGAAACAAAACCAAGGATTATAAGAGGATATATTCATATATACTTAGATCATTAAAACCCTTAAAACACAATTTTTGTTCATAAATACATGTCCAATTTCTATTATTATTTTTAAATTTAAACTCATCAGAATAAAAAGACTCCATATGTGATCTTTCAAGAGTCTTTTTTAACTAACAACCTGTATAGAAAAAAAATTGCTCTTTTTGTATCTGATATCTTGCAATTTGTTTTTCCACTAATACACAATATGAATTTCTTATTTTAACATCTTTTCCCATACTATAAGTTGTACATTTTTTTTAATTCTTTTTAATACATATGTCTTTATTACAAACATCTCTTAAATTATATTGGTTCTAACTACAATCATATCATACATATCATTTTCATCTATATAATTACCATTTGCATTTATGAGATCTTTTACATACATAATATTTTGTTTCACCCAGTTCTTAAATATAAATTACTATTTTTAACTTTAAAGTGAACATTTCCCATTATAGGCTGTTTGATTAGCTCGTAAGGCGGAGAGTTTACAAAAGGCTTGATACATTTTGATTTAAAATAATAGTTCAAACTACATCTTGAGCTTCGACGACTCGGGCTGGTGCTGAGGGTGAGATTCTCCCTATTAACTTTTGAAAAAAAAAAAGATCAATAATTCAATATCAAAATTCACATGATTTTTTATCTTGATAAATTTAGCTCTACGTGGATCTAATTTTTTACATGTATTTTATGTCCTTGGTCACGTTACTCTTATTTCTCCAACAGCTTAAGTTACGTGAGTGATTCTAAGAGGACTGCAGTTATTGATGTGAATGATAAGAGACAATAATTTAGTACATAAGATACCATATATATATATAGAAACTATTGATAACAAAGCCTGTGAATTGTGCAGTTGCAATAAACAGGGTTTAACCTACCTGGCAGGACGGTATTATTCCGTACCAGGGATTCGCAGCCAGTACAGACGATCGCCTCTCCCCGCACGTCCACGCGAACTGCTGGTTCTACAAAATGTTTACAACTCTTATGCTCTTATAATGATCACTTTTTATGCTACATCATGTTTGAAATATAAATACATGGGAAACAAGAGGAGCATTGATATTGCAGTAAAAACAAAACAAAATATTAGCCATATTTGAAGAAGAAATCTCTGCATCTAAATTTAGACAACTATCGAATGAAGTCAGTCCCCCGTCTCATTGGTCCCGCCATCCTATTGGAATACTGCTTAATTTTAAGTTGCGTTTTGTGTTAGTTTATATAGTGTAATGGCGGCTTAAAGCATGCAAGGAATGTTTTTCTGTCTTTCCATGTTTCATTCATACTGTCTGTTATGACAAAAACAATCCCGCCTTAATTCATTTTTTAATTCATTTTCTCTACCTCCTAACATCGGCTGTACTGGAAACTCGGTTTCGCATTCGCCGCTTCACTTCCTCCTCATCCAGAACAACGCCTTGCTGAACACATCACTTCCAATTTGTCGGACTTAAATATTTTGCTAATGTGTTATTATCTACACATATCTGTTGGTACTTGAAGAAGAAATGCTCTGCATTTTCATAGTTGGCCCCGCAGTCACAGGCTGGACTCACTCTCTACGACAGCTCCACCAGAGTAGCTTTATACACCATATTCCTGCCATCAATTGCATAGTGAATGTTGTGAAAATTGAAATGAAGGATAAATTGATCAAACAAACTTTATTGAACATACTACATACATTGTTTCATTTATGAGCAGTAAACCTTTTTCTTATAGTGTATATATATATATATATATAATTGTAAACATTGAAGAAAACAATTTGAACTGTATCCACTACTCTGTTTATAAGATAAGATAAGATAACTTTGACAGATGTTTAACATAATACATCCATATAAAATGAGATCTTATGCTGCATACCAGATACACTCAATTTTACATAAAATACTATAAAATTGATTTAACTTACCATACTTGATTTACTGAGTACTGAAGAAACAATATTTGATGCCAATACAGTACTTACGACTAATTCAAGCTATGTCAGACGTATATATCGAGGGGTATAGTAGGTATGTGAGAGACTTACTGTATACACCCAGTGCCTTGCCCGACCTCTTTCTCTCCCCTGGTTCCATCCAAACTCTGGTACCTCTGGCTCAGCAGTTTCCACTGGATCTGCTCTTGCATCTGCTGTTGTTGGCGCTAAAGGCCCTGGCATCCAAACTCAAAGCACTCTCATCGCCACTTCCTACTATGGCTGTTGTTTGCTGAAATAAACTTTTTCCCTGCTGTTGACCTCTGCCTCTGAAGGCGCTTTACAGATCTTTTACCTCTGACTCCACCTCTGCTGAGCTGTTGTTGTTGCTGAAACTTTTTCCCCTGGCTCCATCCCACAACTCTGGCACCTCTGCCTCAGCTGCAGCCATCTGCCTCCTTACAGATCTCTTACCTCTGACTCCACCTCTGCTGCTGCTGTTGTTGGCGCTGAAGGCGAAGGCTTTTGACTGACTGTTGCTGTTGCTGAAACTCTCCCCTGGCTCCATCCAAACTCTGGCACCTGTGCCTTAGCCACAGCCATCCACCTCATCGCCACTGACCTACTCACAAAAAGTAGCAGTGATACCTCCAGCTTCTAGAATTATTTATATTTGAAATAGAAGTATGAGTTATGATCGGTAGAATCTGATCCTGTAGAATATATCTATATATACAACATGTCTTGTGTACAAGAACATTATTTACAGATAATGAGTTAGTCTTCAACAAGAAGAAAACTAGTTTGATGGAAGTTCATTTATCCTGGATCTGATAGACATATGTTTATATTTTAAACAGGATAATAAAGCTGTCAATTGAGAGAATCGGGACTCTTGTAATTTTGAGACCTTGCAAAATCAGGGCTGCCAAGTAGTACGGATGTGGCCGTTTCAATATGCAATTTGAGGGTCTGAATACGGGAGTACGAATCTGTACCATTTATAGTACGGATTTCAGTGGTTATGAGGATAAATACAGAAGTAGAATGATTTTTCTGTAGCATGAATTTACTTACGTTATTGCTCACGCAAAAAATGTAGGCCTACTCGATTGATTGGTGGATGGTAAACAGCTATTGCCAGTTTTACATACATCATATCGAATCGAGTTAGCGCACGCGCAGCGCCTCTAGCGGACATGTGGCAAACTATATAGATGAGCGATAATATAATTAAAGGTAACATGGCGGGGAAAGTTTACAGGTAGAAATAGATAATACCTACGTATATATGCAGGTTCTAAAGCACAATATAATTGTTTATAATGAAAAATAAAATATGACAGCATATAAAACATACGCTGCATATTGTTATCGTATACAGTTAAAAATGCAAGTGCATCATTTGCGACTTGTCAAATACTAGAGACCGTGATGATGTTTGAAAAAGGAACCTGCGTGTTTGAAAACTAGTTAACAATGAATTTTGGATTGCATTTGGACTAAAATTTTTGGTTGATTTTTTCTATTGGGTGGTAAGACAAACTGAAGCAACACGTGATGATGGTGCTACATGGATCCCTGGCATATATTACTTCATATTACTTACATACAACGAATCTAAATAATGTTGGGTAAACATTCTTTTCCCAGAATGCATTTTTGCACATGATCTGTGATGAATAAAGTAGTTTAATCCATTTAAAATGGAACATACAAGTTGACTGTGCATAGAACTCTCTGAGCAGTGTACTAGATGCAGTTGGCAGCATCTATACAGTCTATAAAGTCTATATGAATGACAGAGATTAATATTTGTACCTCTATTTCTAGCCTCACACATACACAACTCCATGAAATGATATATTGCTTCAATTTCAATCTATTTACACCAGCATAAAATAGAAGTATTACACACAAGTATGTTTCTCGAGGTTTTTGGGAGCTAAATGACACCGGTTTCGCACCTCCACCCCATGCCGGGCTCCGGGCTGAGCCCCATTGGGGTACTTTAATGAAGTTGAATTATACTCTATACATTAAAATTAATCAAGTCAGTGTTTGTAGTGTACATTGTACCTTATTTCCTGCTATAAAAAGTTATATAACGGCTAATAATGAATTTTCCCTTGGAATACTAATTTGGACCCCTAAAATACTAATTTGGAACATCGGGAGTACAGAAATCCTCGAGAGGGGGGTTGGCAGCCCTGCAAAATCATCAAAAATTGAGTTAAAAAATATCCGCAGCGCATATTTTTGGAATACTTCTGGAAAGACATGGCAGAGATAGTGTCTAATAATGTCCCAACTTCATCTGCTTTAAAAAGAAATTCATTGTGCGTTATTCCCCTGGATGAGCTTAAATTCTTTTGTATATTATCCTCATAACCACTGAAATCTGCACAGTAAAAGAGTACAGCTCTGTACTCCGGTATTCAGACTTTCAAATTCGTACAAATACGACCACATCCGTACTACTTGGCAAGTTGGCAGCCCTGCAACCAGACTTGACAGAGAATCGAACCCACGATATTCTGGTCCCAAGTCTAATCTCTTGGCTACAGAAGCACACTTACCTTGAAATACCTTTACGATTCCCCACGGTTGGAGGGTCTCTGCCAGGTCCACCAGCCACAGCGGGAAGCGCAGGCTGGCCGTGGCGGGGCGTCTTCGGCCAGCCAAGAACGCCTCGTTGTGTCTGAAACAAAACCAAAGATTATGCATAATATTTTGTTTCACCCAGTTCTTAAATATAAATTACTATTTTTAACTTTAAAGTGATCATTTCCCCATGTAGGCTGTTCGATTAGCTCATGTGCGGTGAGTTTACAAAAAGGCTTGATACATTTTGATTTAAAATAATAGTTCAAACTACATCTTGAGCTTTTCGACGACCCGGGCTGGTGCTGAGGGTGAGGCTAACTCTCCCTCATTGGGCTTTTCTGACAAAAAAAAGATCAATAATTCAATATCAAAATTCACGTGATTTTTTATCATGATAAATTTAGCTCTACGTGGATCTAATTT
>JAGTTF010005248.1:37085-58898 GCA_019095985.1 Streblospio benedicti | reverse complement strand
TGGTTTATAATGGTCAACCCGGAACAAATTCGAACACGAACAAAAACTGCACAATGCATTTCAGTTTGGTCCCAATATCCACCAAAAAAAAGTCCCGAGCCGAACTCGATGCGGAAATATGAAAAATCCAAGATGGCCGCCTCCCGCCGGTGAAAAATCAAATAAGACATGAAAATGGTCAGTTTTTGTCCTATTTTAATGTGTAATACATCAAAACGTAGGTTTTAATGGTCAAGGAGTCTGATTTTCTAAAAATTAGTATTGCCATGGCAACAGAAAATGAATATATCCAAGATGGCCGACTTAGATCATCGTACCCGTCAAGAAAATGTTAAATTTTTTGCTAGTGCAAGTACATGTATGCATAAAGTTGTAGGTTTTAATGTTCTTGGGATATAATTATATAAATCCAAATTCTAAGAAATTATACTGCAATTAAAAATTCTAAGAATTTGAGGTATTTCTTGGAATTCATTGTACTTTGACTTGTTACGCTGTATAGGCAGCGGCTTAACTCTAGTAAAACCTACTTCCGCAAGGCCCCCAACTGTACTTTTCTCCTTGCGGAGACACTGTTGAAATTCTGTTCCAAACAGAAACTCAGCTTCTGGTAGGAGGTTGGCATGAGTAATCAGGGCCTTCTTGGCCTCAGTTTCATCTTTCAGGAAGTGGCGTGTTATCTCCACACGCCTCTGGTGGGTGATCGCCTGTGCGGCCTGTCCCACCAAGACGATGCTCTGCTCTGACACTTTGAGGAGCACTTTCCCGTCAAAGACGGTGTCGTTGAGCCGGGCTTGGTCTATTTCCCGCCACAGGGCACTTAGAGGCCCCATTGGCTTGAGCACCTTGGTGTGAAGTCTGCTCAGAATGGCATCGCGACTAGCTAAACCACTGTTGGCTAGTGCCTTGGGCTTTGGGGCCCCTGGCTTGTTGTTTGTCGACGCAACTGCCTGTGGCGGCTTTAGGACGTTCAGAGCGTCTGCGTCTACTGCCGGCGTCTTGAGGAACGCCAACAGTGGTAACGGATGTTCCTGTAAAATCGAATCTAATTCCGAGTCCTTATAGTGGGCCGTAAAATAGTTTCTAGCAGTTTCCACCAAATATGGAGGCAAACCTAGTAGAGTAGGTGTCTTGGGTACTGGGCAGAAATGCACGTACCTCGCCTCTGTTGCTGCCTGTTCAGCCTTGGAAACAGAGGCTGTTGGCTCATGGTGTCGGGAGCGGTGTCTCCGCTGTCCCCGCTCACGTCGTCTGGACGTGTGCCTCCGTCTACCCCTCCTATCTTCATCAGAAGACAGGTCGCTCTCCTCAGATGGAGAGTCCGATGGCGATGGGGTGGCCGTGTCATATGACATCAAGTTCGCTCTATGGTGGGAGCGTCTGTCTCTAGATTTTCGGCTCCTGTGTTCACGTCTACGAGGACATCGAGACAGAGACCTAGAACGGTCACGGGTTCACCTGTGCCCACGTCTACGAGGACTAAGCGCTCGAGACAAAGACCTAGAAAGGTCACGGGGCACTCTATGGCGTGAGTCGCGGTCACGTGACACACGCTGGCGTGGACTGTGGTCTCTAATTGACCTACGTTCGTGAAGGGAAATAACGTCTGACGCCATAGAAGGCGCCTCTGACGTTGCCCTGATTGTGGGCGGAAAATCCGTCCTGACAGGCGCCGTAGCATCAGAAGATGCCCTAGGTGTTGCTGCCGCAGGTTTAATGGCATTAGCCACCCTCACCTTTTCACCCACGCCACTACTAGTGGCGTCACTAGGTCTAGGGACGCTATCTGTGCCGGTGAAAATATCACCCGTAGCGGGCTCATCAACAGTCGCCTGGCTCATGGCCAGTCTTAAAATGACTGCTGATAATAGATAACAAAAGGAAACCAACCTTAGAGGTGAATCCTAACTTCTATCCTCGTAAAAATATCCAAAGAAAAGGACTAGCATCAGTAAGAAAGTAAACAAAATGGCGAAACTTTCACTAGTGAGCATCTTTCCATAGTCTGAGAGTATTTTATCAAATACAAGAATGGAAGTCTACAAGCCATTATCTAGATCTATGTGAGTGGGGGTGGTATTTATCAGGCGATAAATTTCTGGCTACAATGAATAACAGACCACCAGCACCGAAAGAACTTTTAGAAATCATCAGATGCAATTGCAAAGTAGGCTGTAAGAGCATGAAGTGCACATGCAAAAGACATGGATTGGAATGCACGCCAGTATGTGGAGAATGCAGAGGTGTGAGCTGCGAAAATTCGCAATCCATTGTCGATGATGTTGATGATTCAAGCACTTATGATAGCATTTAAACGTTCTGTGAGTTTCCTTTTAGGCGGATTCTTATGTACATGTCAACAACTTGTTTGTTTTGTTTGGTTTCTATTGCATTGTTTATATTAGTAGAATTATATTCCTTGACCTCTAACTGCCTTTAAACTATGCTTTGATGTATCATACAATACTGGATAGCAAATATATAAATGTTATGTTTACTGACACAAATTTTCGATGTTCAATGTCAGCCATCTTGGATTTGATGATTTTTGGTTGCCATGGCAACAATAAATTTTAGAAAATCAGATTCCTTGACCATTAAAACCTACATTTTGATGTATTACACATTAAAATAGGATAAAAACTAACCATTTTCATGTCTTATTTGATTTTTCACCGGCGGGAGGCGGCCATCTTGGATTTTTCATATTTCCGCATCGAGTTCGGCTCGGGACTTTTTTTTGGTGGATATTGGGACCAAACTGAAATGCATTGTGCAGTTTTCGTTCGTCTTCGAATTTGTTCCGGGTTAAGTGTAGGATTCCTAGCCTAATTATTTTAAATCAAAATGTATCAAGCCTTTTTGTAAACTCACCACACATGAGCTAATCGAAAGCCTATATGGGGAAATGTTCACTTTAAAGTTAAAAATAGTAATTTATATTTTAAGAACTGTGTGAAACAAAATATTATGTATGTAAAAGATCTCATAAATGCAAATGGTAATTATATAGATGAAAATGATATGTATGATATGATTGTAGTTAGAACCAATATAATTCAAGAAATGTTTGTAATAAAGACATATGTATTAAAAAGAATTAAAAATGTACACCCTAGTATGGGAAAAGATGTTAAAATAAGAAATTCATATTGTGTATTAGTGGAAAACAAATTGCAAGATATCAGATACAAAAAGAACAATTTTTTCTACAGGTTGTTAGTTAAAAATACTCTTGAAAGATCACATATGGAGTCTTTTTATTCTGATGAGTTTAAATTTGAAAATAATAATAGAAATTGGACATGTATTTATGAACAAAAATTGCGTTTTAAGGGTTTTAATGATCTAAGTATATATGAATATATCCTCTCATAATCCTTGGTGTTGTTTCAGACATAACGAGGCGTTCTGGCTGGACGAAGACGCCGTCACGGCCAGCCTGCGCTTCCCGCTGTGGCTGGTGGATCAGAGGTAAGAGATCTGTAAGGAGGCCAGAGGTCAGAGGCCAGAGGTGCCAGAGTTCGGATGGAGCTAGGGGAGAGAAAGAGGTCGGGCAAGGCACTGGGTGTACACAGTAAGTCTGAAACATACCTACTATACCAGAGATATATCTTTCTGGCGTGTAGATTTAGTGGTTAAGTACTGTATTGGCATCAAATATTGTTTCATTCAGTACTCAGTAAATGAATGTAACTTTAAAGTTAAATCAATTTTGGGACATTTTATGTCAAATTGAGCCATCTGGTATGCAGCATAAAGATCCATTTTATATGGATGTATGTTATACATCTGACAAAATTTTGCTTATCTTAAAACAGAGTAGTGGATACAGTTCAAATTCCTGTTTAAATGTTTAAAATTATATATATATATATATACACTTCCAAAAAGGTTTTCTTGCTTGTTGAAGAAACAATTATGTAGTATGTTCAATAAAAGTTTGTATTGATCAATTTATCCTTCATTTACAATTTTCACAACATTCACTTCAACAATTGATGGCAGGAATATGGTGTATAAAGCTACTCTGGTGGAGCTGTCAGTAGAGAGTCCAGCCGGATGGCTATTTGAGGCTAACTATGAAAATCAGAGCATTTCTTCTTCAAGTACCAACAGATACAGTCAGAAAACTGCCTTAGCCAAAATATTTAAGTCCAGACAAATTGGAAGTGAAGAGTTTCAGCAAGGCGTTGTTCTGGATGAGGAGGACTGTCCAGAGTTGGGATGGAAAGTTTCAGTACAAGCCGATGTTAGAGGAGGAGAAAATGAATTAAAAATGAATTAAAGGTGGGATTGTTTTGTCATAACAGACAGTATGAGCAGAAACATGGAAAGACAGAAAAACATTCGCTTGCATGCTTAAGCCGGATTACACTATATAAACTAACACAAAACGCAACTTAAAATTAAGCAGTATTCCAATAGGATGGCGGACCAATGAGACGGGGACTGATTTCATCAAATAGTTGTCTTCAAATTTAGATGCAGAGATTTCTTCTTAAAATATGTCTATATTTTGTTTTGTTTTTACTGCAATATCAATGCTCCTCTTGTTTCCCATGTATTTATATTTCAAACATGATGTAGCATAAAAAGTGATCATTATAAGAGCATAAGAGTTGTAAACATTTTGTAGAACCAGCAGTTCGCGTGGACGTACGGCGAGAGGCGCTCGTCTGTACTGGCTGCCAATCCCTGGCTCCGAAATAATACCGTCCTGCCAGGTAGGTTAAACCCTGTTTATTGCAACTGCACAATTCACAGGCTTTGTTCGATGTGACACAATGACTACGAATTCGCCATGTGCTGCGAAATGGGTGAAGCCGAAACTGCCATATCCGGTCCATATCTGAGGTGGATGTGAGTGCAAATGTGAAAATAGTCCATAGGCAATTTTTATTTTATTTTGCTGCCATGTTTAGATTATTATCTTTTACATTGTGCGCAGCAAATAGATCTTGAGTGTGATCAAGATGTAAGAAGGAACTTAACGTTTTAATTTATTTCTAAGCATAGTAGATGATTATGGGATATTAGTTATTGCATTAGGTAAAGTTACTAGATTAATTATACACGGTTATTTATTGCTGTATAATACAGATCAGTAAATGAATTATAAATAGTACAAAATATGAAGCAATGAGCATGTCACAGTTTATGACCTTGTTTCTGAACAGAGCGAGGGATCTCTGTCCTAACCACGCTGTGTGCAATAGGACGATCTTTGCCAGTAACATCAGTCTCATGTGTGAGGTACTGCTCCACATATAACATGATAAAAACTGATGCCTTGAGCATTGAACATGTTAATGACCGGATGTTAATTTATAATGTGGGTCTACCCATTTGAGAGTTTGATTATGAAAAGGCATTTGTTCTGTGGTTTGAGAAGAAAAAGCCGAAAGAGCTTGGAAGCTGTGGTAAGAAAATGGAAACTAATTTAAATTAAATATGCATGCGCATTGGGTTGGTGTAATTATAGCCTAGGCCACTTAAAATCACATTTTGGGCGTAATTATAGCCACTCTGTAAATGTAACAAGATTTGTGGAATACTGAATATTTGAGTGATTATAGGAAAAATTATAAGTTCATGCATCAAACACAAGTCGTGACATTTTGTAACTGAAGAACCATTTGTAATATAAAACAAAAATTTCAAATCTACTTTAGAGCAGTGAGTTCATTGCATTTATAAAATGTGTTCATATTTTATTTTGTTAAAATGTGTTCATGCGTTATTTTGTTAAAATGTGTTAATGTGTTGTTTTGTCCATTCATATTGAATAAATTCACAAAATCAAAAAAAAAAAAAAAAAAAAAGTTCATGTGATTTATGAATAGAAAACACTCAATCGATCAAGCAAATCCTCAATTCAAAAAGATTGGGACATTATGCTAATTATTCCTGAAAAAAATTCTAAGGTTGAAAATGTTTGCTCTGGGTCTATTTCTCAAGAAAATACTGTGTCTTATGTTAAGTTTAGTGATAACACCTAACATAACAATTTTATGCAAAGACATTGAACATGTTAATGATGTATGTTGGTGTATTTACAGAATGAGGAAGACCTAGATTGCAGAGGCATTTCTCCATGATCAACTAGAGACTAGGAAAACCGTTTCACAGTTCCCAGTGAAGTAATTTGAATGAGGCATAATATTGGATTTTGAAAAAATTGGCTTGTTTCAGGTTTTGATTTTGGGGCCCCTACAGGTCTTGTTTGATCATGATCTTACCAGTTCCCATGAATGAACAAAGTTTGTGTGCCATAATGGTGACTGGCACACTGCCAGAGACTTTGATGATAAAGTTTTACGCTATATTTGTAACGGTTCAAGTTGAAAACTTAATTACATTAGAGAAATCTTGAAACTTGTCCCTAATACGGGCCATTACGATATAGATTAATTAAAATGTTATGGTTGAAGAATAACTACTGTATTGAGACTGGCATTAGCACACATTTACAACACAAGTTGGATGGTAGAAGGTCAATGTTTATTAGTCTAGAATATATGACATTGTGTCCTTTCAAGTGATTTCAGATATTTATTAGAAATGTCAATCCAATATATATTGTAATTTGTATAGATTTTTGCTTTGAATATTAAATAAAAAGTAGTAAAATGAAAGAAAAACCAATGGTGAGTTTTTTTTTAGGAACATCATTGGCTTGTTAATTAAAAGTGTATTGCCTGTAATGTGCTAGTTGTTGCAGATATTTGTACATTTATCATTTTTTGGTAGCTCTTAAAGAATGGGAAATGTTTAAATAAATGTGATCCTATTAATATATGTGGGATACTGTCACAAATAGATGTGACACAATGACTACGAATTCGCCATGTGCTGCGAAATGGGTGAAGCCCCAAACTGCCATATCCGGTCCATATCTGAGGTGGATGTGAGTGCAAATGTGAAAATAGTCCATAGGCAATTTTTATTTTATTTTGCTGCCATGTTTAGATTATTATCTTTTACATTGTGCGCAGCAAATAGATCTTGTGTGTGATCAAGATGTAAGCAGGAACTTAACGTTTTTAATTTATTTCTAAGCATAGTAGATGATTATGGGATATTAGTTATTGCATTAGGTAAAGTTACTAGATAAATTATACATGGTTAGATAGACTCTAGACAAAAAATCATTCACATTTAGCATAGTACTTTTAAATAGTTGAAATTAACAAAAGTGCTAAATTTCAGGAAAATGTCTGTAGGCCGCTCCAAGTATCAACTTAATATTAAGATCTTAAAAACTACTTTAAACAAAATAGACCATTCAGTTCTAGTACAGTACTACAGAGCTTATCTAGAGGGAGAGAGCGTGTTGAAGGCATATGTGAAATGAGATCCAATCCTTCTGGAAATGGTCAAGAAGCAGTTCAAAATGGTTATCAAGTAAGACGGAGTGAAGCCAGTGGTGGATTCCCTCGTTATAGCTTTACTCGAGCTCAGCTGGCTTTTCTCTTGGAGTGCGGGTTCAGCATCCCAAGAATAGCAGAGTTATTAAGCTATTTGCTCGTTACTTTAATCGCACAGTCGTTCAGTAGTACACATTCACAACAGCTTAGCAACCTACGTTTTACGTATTGCAATCAGTCACGGCGCTCACAATCACGATTCTACTTCGATTATTTGCGCTTTTATTAAACATTGTTTCATATTCTTCGTTTACTTATTTCATTTTATTATGTCTGTTACACATTTTGTACCAGAGCTTCGTTTGTATGGTTACAATGAAGAGAAAAAGTGTATAGACCACTGGTAAGGTGGACAGAAGTTGGGAAAGAAAATATTGTGGAATCGCCATCCACAATGAGAGATCTAGCAATTACCAGAGCAGGCTTTGTAGCCCAAAACTAGAGCCAGACAGAACAATTGGTGTAACATAACAAATAGGTAAGTCATCCAATATGGGGAAGGGGGGTTGAAAGTTTCCGTTAGGTTTTATTATAATGTTTGAAGTTCTAGGCAACTCCATGTTGGGTTTATAGTTTCTTTTTTTTTCCTGGGGCAGAGATTGGAGATACAATACAAAAAAAATGAATGGGGCGATTATTAAAGATAAAATTATCGCAAGCATCGTTGATATTCGTTCATCTTGGTACTAACAATGTTGCCAATGGGCACTCACATACCATCACTAATGATGTGGAAAGGTCAGTGGACGTTTTGATGGCCATCAACCCATAGACTGCACTGAAAAGGTGGACAGAAGTTGGGAAAGAAAATATTCTGGAATTGCCATCCACAATGAAAGATAAAGCTATTGCCAGAGCAGAATCTGCAATTAAGCCCACCCAAGCAAGCAGAAGTAAGCAGAACCTTTTTAAAAATAATATACACAACTTAAAAAAGAGAAAATAATATAAAAATACCTCATAGAAAAGACAATATATTTCCTATCATAGGGGATGTAGTATCATTACTTAGTAATCTTGAATCAACCCACCAAGTGGTTACCAGTATTGTTTCAAGACCTGATTCAGCTTTACTACAAATGTTGATATGGTATTTTCAGAGTTCATCCAAATATACCATTCCCTACCAAGGATATTAAAGTGCAGACAATCTTAAAGTATAGATATAACTTATAAGATACTCTATTAAGAATGGAATCCCGACAATACAACCTTAGAACCAGGCGCAAGACCACTCAGGAAGTTGCAGCTACCAGTCAGGAAGATGTGGCTACCAATCAAGAAGATGTGGCTACCAATCAGTAAGATGTGGCTACCAATCAGGAAGATACTCTGTCGAGAATGGAATCCCGGCGATACAACCTTAGACCCAGGCGCAAAAATATCCATGATTTGACCAATCAAGAACTCATTGAAGTTTTCAGGTACCTGCCTCGCTACGATCTTGTAAGAAGAGCAACCGCTATATGTAAATGGTGGCATGAGGTTGCCTTTGACAAAGACCTTTGGAAGTCTATCGATGTTCATATTGGTGACAAGGTTAAGACACAGGATCTGGATCGATTGGTAAAAGGCAGCACTAAGCATTTATATGTTACTTTGGAGGATGAGAAGATGCTTGATCAGAAATTTGCAAAAGTGTTAAAAAAATGTACAACATTGCAGACCCTATGTCTGAAGGTGAGTAGGCCAAGCACTGATTTAGAAATAACGAATGATTGCCCAGCTCTAACATCAATAGGTCAGCATAGTGATGGTCTTCAAGAATTAGCCTTCCATGAAATTTGTAGATTGAACAACATTATTCTTGCATCAATATTAGCAAAATGCAAGAACCTCAAAATATTAAAATTAATTCATTGTAAAAACCTATCCAATTCTGTTTTCTCCGTGATTGGTAAAAATGCTCACCAACTAGAACAATTAACAGCCTTTTCTAGTAAGCGCTTAGCTGATAGTTCCATTACGAAACTGGTGGATGGTTGTCCAATGTTGAAGGTTTTAAAACTTCATGCTACATTCAGCAAAAATACCGATTTGAAGGCCATTGGCAAATTGAAGTACTTAAGCACAATCATAATGGGATACTGTTCTACTCTACAAGAGGATGCAATTATTCATTTGGTGACACAATGCACAAATTTGAAATCGCTTAATATAACAATGTATGACACAAAAAGATTAATCGAGGCGGTGGTTTCAAGTAATTTGAAAGAATTTAAACTCCCGGAAGCGTATAAACTCACTGACAGAGACCTAGAGCATCTAGCAAAAAGTAAAACGCTCAGCCACATAACCATATGGGTGTCTAGTTGGCTACATAAAATTACCGCCAATGGAATCGTCACATTAGCACAGAATCTTACCACCCTAAAAGAACTGACTGTAGCGTTTGAACATTCAGATCATCCGGTTCGTCGACAAATGGATGAAATACGCTCTGTGTGGGAAGGAGTATATCCTATAACAGTTGTTTCATGATGAGGTGGCACTTAATATGTTTAAGTTGATTATATAAACTTTTTAAGTTGATTATATAAACGCAATTTTATTCGACCAAGAACACCAAGGTGAAATGTTCAGGCAACACTTGGAAGGTATGAATTGAACCATGTCTAATGCAAATAAAAATATACATAAACACACAAAAAAAATCATTACTTAGTAATCAAAAGATGGGCTGCCTAGTTTCGACCATTGACTAAACTTCTACTCATGTAACAATTTTGCTTACTCTTTTGGCAATACATGGACCTTGTCAGTGACCAGATCCTTGCCATGATTGAAATGTTCAAAGTCTATCATATTTCATTAAACAGAATTGCATCCCATGATCAACTTGTGATCATTTGTGACAATGTCAGGGATGTATGCGGCACCTAATTGTGAGACCTCGTCGGTTTTGATAGCAAGCAAATGAACATACCAGCAATAGAATATACCAGTTAACTTACTTAGAATGTACTCTCAAACAGTAAGACACTACCAAGAGAGAGTGGCGCCAGTCATGTGACCACAACACTGGGCTCGCGTTATGGTTCGTTCTTTCACCATGGGCAAATTTTTGGAAGAAATGGCTGTGATATTTTGATAAAAAACTAAAAACCTTCGCCAATGGTGGCGAATGAAAAAAATATCAGTGGCGAAATGATTTACATGGTATATTCAGAGTTATTTTTTTTTCTTCCAGCATAAATTTCATGCAAGTTTTGTTCTTTGAAACTTGCACACGTGCTAGTAACAGCTGGCACCAAATGTAGGCTCTATAGTAACCCTGACATCGCAGATAGACTCTAGACAAAAAATCATTCACATTTAGCATAGTACTTTTAAATAGTTGAAATTAACAAAAGTGCTAAATTTCAGGAAAATGTCTGTAGGCCGCTCCAAGTATCAACTTAATATTAAGATCTTAAAAACTACTTTAAACAAAATAGACCATTTAGTTCTAGTACAGTACTACAGAGCTTATCTAGAGGGCGCTATATAAACAAATTAATGAGTGTTGAGATTTTGGTTTTTAATTCATTGATATTTCAGATTTGACATTTCAATTCATTGAGATCAATTAATTGAGATTTGAGTAAAAGGCTTTTGCATTGAGATTTGTAACATTAGTTCATCTAGATTTTCAGATCAGGGGGGCGAGGTATATACCCCCCTCTATCTACCTTGATGGAAATTTGAAGTCTCGAGAAATGGTCTTCATTGTAACATACAAGTTCTCCCTTTGTCTAAAGTTCCCCTTTACATGAGATTGATCAACACAATATAATCTTAACTATTTATTCTTTGGCTTCACAACTATGGATCTACTTCACAGAATGCCACCACGCTCAAATTTGCAAAATACATACATAATATTTCAAGGACAAGATCAAACATGACTATTCGTCACCAACTGCCCACTTCATTACTAGTCATTTTTATCATAATGAACGGTAATTCAGGTTAACTTTTAATGAATGGTGTGCAAGTAGAATAAGTTGGTTAACTCTGGCACTTCTTTTGGAGTCCATTCTAGTATACTAGGCTGTGCACAAAGCCATGAAATAATGTTAAAACTTTTGAAAAAGAGTGAGGCCATAGACTGGTTCAATGTAGGCTGCATGTTAACTAGATAGAAGCCCACCCCGCCCTCGAAATTTAGCAACGAACGTTTATTCCCGCCCTCAGTTTCCTTAATTAAGACTCTCAATTTCTTAGAATTATATGTAAAGACTAAAGCATATGAGAATACAACAAAACAATACAAAGTGAAAGAACTGACAAATAGCTTCATGAACAATGAAAATATCAAATCTTTGATTGATGCAACAGTGGAGAGAATACAGAAAGCAATAAATGATGAGAATGATGTAAATAAGGCTGGAAAGGAACTAATGAATCTACTATACACTGAAATGCAAAATCAGCTTCATGAAATAAAACCAAACACAAGTAAGAAAAATATGAAACTTAATCAGAAGCCATGGTGGAATGACGAACTGCAGGATCTGTGGGATGAACAGTGCACAAATGAAAGAGCCTTCCTAAAAGCCACCTCTAAATCTCACCATAAACAACAACTTCGAAGTCAGTTCATCCAGTCAAGAAAATCTTTTGACAGAGCTTTACGCAGAGTGAAGCGACGCTACCAAAGGGCTCAACAGGAGAAACTAGGAGACTTATGTGACAATGATTCTGTGGGGTTCTGGAAGATGGTCAAAAATATGTCAGTTGGGGCGCAACGAACTGCATCAATTCCACTATCTGTTGAAATAGAAAATGAAGTAACTTCAGATTTGGATGTGGTAATGCAGAAGTGGAAGTCTGACTTTGAGACTTTGTTCTCTCCCCGAATTCCGCTCATTTTGATGCTAATCATTTACAAATAATTGAGAGGCGACTTCTTCATATACAGACACTGCAAGATGCTCTACCCATACCCGATGAACCAGTCCACACACTAAACGTGCCCCTTACTTTCCAGGAAGTGGACAAAGCTATTCGTAACTTAAAAAATGCTAAAGCTTGTGGACTTGATGGAGTTTTTTCTGAATGTCTTAAAAATAAATCTGTCATTGACTTATTATTTCGTATTTACTGTTATTGTTTTGAACATGGTTTGTACCAGACTCTTGGTTATTAAATGTTATAAATCCCATTTTTAAAGCTGGAAGCCTATATGACCCTTTAAATTATAGAGGAATAACTCTGGTGAATATTGTATGCAAATGTTATTCTTTCATCTTGAACACGAGACTATGTAAATGGGCTGAAGATAATGGAATTTTATCTGATGAGCAGAATGGTTTTCGGCATGCTAGAAGTTGTTTGGATCACATGTATGTTTTGTACACAATTGTTAAAAATAGAATAATGTTAAAACGCAGTACATATGCATGTTTTATAGATGCAAAAAAGCATTTGACCGAGTAAATCATGCTTGTCTGTGGGTCAAGTTGTATGACCTAGGTATTAAAGGTAAAATGCTGTCTGCTATTCAATCACTGTATGATAAAGACCGTTTATCCTGTAAAATACGTCTAAATAATCTTTTAACTGATTCATTCCCTGTACTTTGTGGTGTAAAGCAGGGTGATCCAATGTCCCCAACTATCTGCTTTGTATGTTAATGACCTCATTGATGAGTTGAATATAATTGACAAAGGTGTACAATGTGGTAAGAAAAAAGTGTGCTCATTGTTCTATGCTGATGACATTGTGATCCTGGCTGAGAATGCTGCTGATCTACAGATGCAACTGGATAAAGTAAATCAATGGTGTAGTAAATGGAGAATGGAATTAAATCAAGATAAAACTAAAATCATACATTTTAGACCAAAGACTGCAAAAATTACTTCTTATAAATTTACATGTGGCTCTATCGATCTCAATAGTTGTTCCAAATATAAATACCTTGGAATGTATTTCAATGAATTTATGGATGATTGTGAGATTGTAAAAGATGTTGCAAAAAAAAGTGCTAGTAGGGCACTTGGTGGTGTCATTTGCAAATTCAAAAAATACAGGTGGTTTGCATTATGGAACATTTACCAAGTTATATGAATGTATTGTACAACCTGTTATGCTATATGGTGCTGGACTATGGGGTAACAAAAGAATTTTCTAAATTAAATACAATTCAAAATCGAGCATGTAAGTATTTCCTTGGGTTACCTAAAACAGCTTCAAATGTGGCATGTGAAGGTGATATTGGTTGGTTGTCTGTATATTCAAAACAAAAACTGGAAATGTTAAGATTATGGTGTAGATTGAAAAACATGGATAAAGAAAGATTAACAAGTTGTATCTTTAATTGGTCCTTATCTTTGTCAAAACGTAATATAAAGACATGGGAATATAATGTAAAGAAAAACCTAAAAGATGCCATTATGTCTTATTGTATTACCGATGGTGAAGTAAATTGTAAATTCGCTGTGTATTTATACAAACAATACTTGAATAAGCATGATAATGATAAGTGGTCAACAAAGTTATGGGATGACAGAAATAATTTGCAAAATGGAAATAAGTTAAGATTGTATAGATGTTATAAGTCTAAAATAATGGTTGAAACGTATGTAACAAACCTGATGTCATTTAGTGAAAGGCAGTGTTTAGCAAAACTTAGAAGTGGCAGTTTACCACTTGAAGTAGAGTTAGGTCGCAGAAGTGGGACTCCCATAGGAGAACGGACATGTAAATTATGTTCAGAAAATAAGATAGAAGATGAAGTTCATTTTTTATTAGAATGTGAACTATATGACGATCTTAGAGAGGTTTTGATAACAGATTTAAATGAAAGTGATAGTGATTTAAATGCAAAGGATCAGTATTGTTTATTAATGAGTAATCCAGATATACAGGCTGATATAAGCAAATGTGTTTTTAAAATGTGGGAGAGGCGTAAACTTTTTTATCCAATATAATGTCAGAAACAAATAATCTTGAAAAGTACATTTTACGGTTTGATATTATTTATGTAAATATTCATCTTTTTAATATATTCTATTATGTGTTAACATTTTTATATACTTAATATGTCTTGTAGGTCGATTTACGGCCGGGCAACATTAAGCTATAATGTTTTAAAACTGTATTTTAACCTCTTTTAATGTTGCATGACATATATGGAATAAACAAATAAACTACTGTAATTAAGAAACATGTCAAATAAAATTCACGTTTTTTTTCAGTCCCCAGCTCATTCAATAGTCGAAGGCGCAGAACCTGATTCTCCATCTCAAACTGGCCAAGTACCTGATTATAGTGCTGGTGATCAAGAACACATATCAGCCATGAATAAAAGATCTTTTAATCCAAAATGGGCACAAGGCCACCCGTATATCATATTTGATAAACAGAAAGGTCTCATGTATTGCAAACTGTGTAAAGATGCAGGTAAAACTAATACTATGGCAGTAGGCTGCAGCAACTTTCGGACTTCAACGATTGATCGCCACTTAAAATCGGTTGAACACCAATCAGGGTTAGCTATTCCCCAACAGAAAAAGAACATGGAACTGGCAACGAAAAAGGCACTGTCTAAACATGAGGAAGGGGTACTTGTTGCAATGAAGGCGGTGTGTTGGTTAGTACAGGAAGACCTGCCTTTGCACAAGTATCCCTTGACAGTGAATGACAGTGTAAAATATAACAGTGAGACAACTGCTTACGGTCTAATAGAAGCAATGTCACAAGTTGTTGATGATCAGATTACTTCACAAAATAAGCAATCACCAACCCTGACAATTCTATGTGATGAATCCACAGACATAGTAGTCAATTACAAATTAGCGATAAATGTTACTGTTGTGAACCCAGTCTCACTTCGCCCCAGCACACACTTCCTAAGTGACATCAGAATCACTAGTGCTACCGGAAAAGGTATATTTGAATGCATACAGCATGAACTTGAATCTAGAAACATTGATATTAAATGTGTGGATGCATTAGGATCAAATGGGGCATCAGTAATGATGGGAGAAAAAACAGGATTGGCTGGTCAGTTTATGAAGATAAACCCACATATAAAGAAAAACCACTGTGGAGCTCATCGCACTGCTCTCATTTCTGAGCGAGCTACAGATAAAGTTACACAAATTAAAAGCTTCAAGGATACACTAGTGTCCTTATTTTACTATTTCCATAAAAGTCCCACCAAACAAGACATGTTGGAAGACGTAACGAAAGTTCTTGATGAACCAGCTATAAGATTAAAAGAGGTACACCAAGTACGCTGGCTAAGCTGCTTTAATGCCACACAAACTGTGGTCCGTGTTTTGGGTTCACTGATCACTTTTTTCATACAAAAGAAGGAGCAGAGTGGAGACCCAAAGGCAATAGGAATGTTGAAAAAAATTAGAAGCCAACTCTTTGTGAAGATCTCCTGTGGCATGCTAGATTGGCTTTAACCGATTATGAAGTCAACCCTCATATATATATTTCAGCGCAAAGAACTCGATATCTCTTTAGTGAAGATCAACATTCAGAACTGTATAAGAGATTCTTGAATGTGTTCATTGTGTTGGTATGAAATATATTAGTTCATCTTTCTTTGCTCACAACACTAGATTTTTTAAATACATTTACAGTTTCGCCAAACAACTGTTGGCATCCTCAGAATGTTCTTCCCGTGCAATGTCACAAGTCAAATATTCTGATCCTGAACGAGGATGGAATCATAAACTCGCGAGAGTTGGTGCCCCCCCTCGTCCCTGTTCATAACCTGCTTGCAGGTTCGGATGTGTACAGACTCTTTGATGGTCCTGGTTTTCCATTCACTTTCTCTGTCTATTATTCTGGCTCCCTCCCAGTCTATCTGATGGTTGTGCTGGTTTGCATGGTCCGTGATGGCACTCTTGTTTATTTTCATTTTTGACTATCAGAATATTTGACTTGTGACATTGCGCGGGAAGAACATTCTGAGGATGCCAACAGTTGTTTGGCGAAACTGTAAATGTATTTAAAAAATCTAGTGTTGTGAGCAAAGAAAGATGAACTAATGCATAAGAGATCTTAACACTATGCTGGATGGTAAACTGCCAGTTGGTCAGTGTGAATCTAGCCCACCTATAGATAAAGATGGTGTGTTTAAAGGCCACCAACTCATAAACGATGCAGCTTGCTTTGAAAATGTGAAGAAGAGATTTCTTACAGCCATGATGGAAAATGTGAAAAAAAGATTCCCTGATAATGAGTTCATGATTAGGTTTGGAATTTTGGGACTAAGGTCCATAAACTTTCTGCCTAAAGATGAAGTTGATGAATGGGGCAATGAAGATGTCAAAGTTCTTGCTGAGTATTATTGCAATGAAAAGGAACACCAAGTAGATGGACAAACCATTATCAGCCCACCACGGATTGAAGCATCTGAAGATAGTGTTCTTGCAGAGTGGAAGACCCTCAAAACTATTGTAATAGACAAGAGGTACCCGGTCATTAGCATGCCCCAGCTTTGGGAGTTAATAGCAACCCATCACAAGGATGACTTCCCAAGTTTAATTACATTGGCAGCTCTTGCTATGTCCCACCCAATCCACACATCAGATTGTGAACGCACCAACTCATGACATTTTTCCTGGCCAACAGTGGAATGTAATACTAACATAGCTAAATGTGACAATATTTCATATAATTGGCATTTTGTGTTCGTAATTATACTAGAGAATCTAGATCTAGTCCACAGGAATTTGACAATGGCAATAAGACTTTTAGTAACGGGGAAGATAGATATTTACTGATATTTCAGCTATAAGTCATTCAATCATACTATAGTTACAGTGGAAATAATCTGTGGAGGTATGCGATTCTATCCATTTATACAAGTCTAATTAATAGCACAGTCCAATTAGTTTATTTTGATCAACTAAGTGCATAACCACATTGATAGTTGGGACTCGGTCCGCATAATCGTGACGTTTGCAGAATATTACAGCAAAAACTATTCAGTAATTCTTGTTGAAATAGTGAAAATAAGAAACAGGCAATTTTGTATAAAGGACTTTATTTTTATATGAATTGATGCTATAGAAAACACAACAAAATAGTTTTAAAAGGTAATCTCTGAATTGGGTGAATGCGCACAGCAACACGCGCAAGCTGGAAAATTAAGGGGTGCATAGGTCTGGCACATTTGACAGTTGGGACTCGTTCTGCATAATCGTGACGGCCTTTGCTGAATATTTCAGCAAAAACTATTTAGTAATTTGTGTTGAAATAGTGAAAATAAAAAACAACAGGCAATTCTGTATAAAGGACTTTATTTTTGTATGAATTAATGCTATAGAAAACACAACACAATAGTTTTAAAAAGTGATCTCTGAATTGGGTGAATGCGTACAGCAACGCTCGCAAGCTGGAAAATGTCCAGGTTTTTGTACATGCTTTTGTACACGAATCATAGGGAAACTAGATATCACACATATTCATAAAGTAACTGCAACAACCTATACAGGCATCTTTTATAATTTTTGTTTCATTTTGTATGTATATATGAAAATTGTAGTGGGTTCACTCATCTAGAACCTTTTTTTCTCTTTGATTCAGAAGAGAAAATGCCAAGAAGGTGTATTGTAGGAGGGTGCAGCAATGAGAGCAAAGACGGATACTCATTGTTTGATTTCCCAAAGGATCTGAAGGTATGTAACAATCATTAAATCAATAACACAAACGTACTGAAAAGAAGTTTATTTCAAATCATTTTTATAACATGCATGAATGGATGCAACTTTTATGGCTTTTATTGACATTTAACTATACAATACAGAGTTGTGCTTAACTATGAACAAAATAATTGTGAAATCAATGTCAAATAAATTCAGATACCCTGAAAGGCTCTCCTTTCCTTGGCTTTACACCATACTTGGAAGCATTCTTCAAAATTAAAGTTTTCAAGATTTTCAGAGTGCATAGCAATACGCATCAATTTGTTCAATCTGTCTCCTGACAGTCTATTCCGATCATTTGTCTTAATGTCATTTTGTGTAGAAAAACCCCTCTCACAATCAGCAGTTTGCAATGGTGCTATCAATGCTAGTTCAGCTATTTTGAGAATGTTTGGAACCAAATCCTTATGGTTGTCATGAATAATTCTCCAAAGCATGTAGATGTTGTCAGTGGGATACTTTTGCTGAATGACAAGAGATTTTAAAACTTCCCATTCCATCTTCACAGCACTTTGATCTATAAATGAAGATTGCTCATCACCATAGGCTTCACACAACATGCTTATTTCAGCACAGCCATGTTCACTTAGTTTGTCTTTATTAACAAATGACAATCCCCGCATTCCAAGTATGGCTAGTGAACTCAAAACTGACAGATCATTTGAAGGGAACCTCCGTTCAATCTGTTCTATCACTTTTGTAATAAATTCAGTTCTGATATTGCTCAAATGTGTTTGCTTATTCTTTGTCAGGGAAATTTGGTGATTTTTTATATTCATCAGGTTAGCACCTATATTTATGCATGAAGAAAACTCTTGCATGTAGCGACCATTGTTGGTAAGAAGCCACCTGAGTTGAGAAATCGTAGCTTGCACAAGGGGTTGTACTATTGAAATATCAATATCTTGTTTTTGAAATGAAAGGCTGAGCTTTGTGACAACCGGAATAATATCCATCAGTAAATGGGTTACACCGACAAACTCAAACTGTGTCAGCTGAGAATGCAGACCCTTGGCTGCACCACCCTTTTCACTTTGCTTTTCTTGTTCAAAGTATGTGACCAAAGCACCCCATGAATGATACACAGCTTCTAATGCACTGTAAAATGCAAACCATCGGACAGAATGCACTTCTTTAATTTTCAACTGTTTATCATTTAATACTTCTTCAATTTTTGCCAAATTGGTTGTACGCAGTGAAGAGTGTTTAAAGTGGTAATAAAGATTTGTCAGAGTTTCTTTATACTTTTTTAAGTATGGAACACTATCAGAGGCTTGGCTAGTGCATAAAGCTAATTTGTGAGCCATGCAATGGATATTCAAAAGTTTTGGCTGATCTTGCCGTAGCCTGGCACTCACTCCTGATTTTGACCCAGTCATTACTGAAGCACCATCAGACCCAAAAAACATAACTTTACTCACATCTATACCTTTGTCTTCAGCTGCAGATTTCAAACCATTATAGACTGTTTCAGCATCACCTTTATCAATGGTTACATTGTCAAGAAAGTGTGTTTCTGGTTTAAATGAACCATTTCCAGGAATAAATCTAACATAACAAACCAATTTCTTTTTTACAGACACATCATCACTTTCATCACACATTAGGGAATAAACGTTGGCAGATGCTATCTTTGATTTTAATTCAGTTTCAACTACTTGTGCCATAACATCTTGGAATTCTTCAGCTGCTCTCTCAGACTCATATGTTGCATTATCACCAGAGTGTAAGTAGGTTATGTCAGCACAGCCTTGCACTTTAAGCAAACCAAGCAGGGAACTGTATTTTACTGTAGCAATTTTTTCTTTACACAGCCAATAAACTGTTCGCATGGCAGAAATGATTGCTTGTTTCTTCTGCCCCCAAGCAGTCTGTACTTTCTTTTTGAATTGACTTTGTTCTACTTTGTCAACAACAGCATTGGTATGGTCCACCGAAGACATATGTCTATCTAATGTTGATGTACGATAGTTGCAGCAGCCGGTTACAAAAGGATTAGTTTTACCTGTGGATATACACAGCGAACAGCGCATCACATGCTTTGATTCATCATACAACAACCAGCTTTTATATCGATGGTCAGTCAGCCATTTCTGTTGGAAGTCTCGTTTTTTGCATTGTTTCACAGCAGGCTCTGAAGAGGTGCTACAGCATGGTTCATCATCTGTTGGGTCTGGTGGTGCACTAGGTTCATCATTTGTAGGCTGTGACAAGGTGGTCTGTTCATCATCGGCTTCTGAAACTTTAACTTTTTTGGCAGATTTTGTGAAATAATCCGAAATTCTCTTTGACATGGTGAACGCAGATGAAAAAGCTTGAATCCTGTCTTGAAAAATGTTGTTGAACTAGATAATAATTAATTGGAGTTAAAAATATCCATATGCGCAGTTCTTGGATTAATATGAGTAATTTGTATAGAATTTATGTACAACATACATCAATTAGAACTTTGTTAAACTAATCTACACTATGTTATAACTACAACTACATCTACTAGATCTACTAATACTACTGAAAAGCTGAGTGGCTGTTGCCTTATATACTAGCAGCATAGAACGTCCAGAATAATCATACATTACCAAAACATTCCACAAGATTCTAAAATATTCTATGGCACAATTCAGATGAATCACGTACCATCTAGATTTAATTTAAGAAGTTTCATGTTTTATCTAGAACCATTGTGTGGTGTTTATCGCGTTTAAACAACAAATTAGCCTTGATACAATGTGACGAAATGAATTGCCGTGAAATGATTTTTTGTCTTAGGCCCAAAATATTGTTATTGCTAGCGTTGATAAGACCTCAGTATCACGTATGGGTCATCCTTGCATTTTAAAAATTTATCACTCATAATGTCCTCTAGCTGCAGTTTCAATTTTAAAAACTTACTGTTAAACAAAGGTAAAGCTGTGAGTGTAACTCATTGGAGCTATCCAAACAAAATGGACATAGTCTAGTCTTTTACTCAATGATAAGGCTGATGATCTAACTTTGAAACAATGTAGTCAGATATTAGATACCAATATTCAATCGTTTATTTTTTCATAATAATCTTATAGATGTCCAGTATTTATTTTAGCAGTCTATCAAAAGTCATTTTTTCTATAAATAGTCTGAATTTTTCTTTTCATTGTGAAGTGTTTGTAATTTTTTCTTATTTTTACATGTTTTTTTCCTGTCAAGAATAATAACACTTTTGAGGCAACATACATGGACTTTGAGTTGCTTTTGGTTTATTTTTAATAACACGTCTCATTTTTGCTTCTGGAGAAGTCTTTGAATAGAACTTTAAAGGGTTCCATATTTTCGATCTCTAGAAAGTCTGTAAACACTGTAAATAACATGGAAGAATAAACATGGCTTGTTCAATGAATGTTTAACATTATAGATGTACTACAATTGTAGTTTTTTCATCATGAAAGAGCACATAAAGTATTGACATCAAAATATTTGTGATTTTGAAAAATGTAAATTTGGAAACAGCATATTTTTATATAAAAAAGTTAATATTGCGAACAAGCTTTTATTTCACTCTAACTTTAACCAAAAGCCCATATGAAGATTAGTCTGGAGATATCAGTGATTTTAATTTGATCAAGTATAAAACAAACTTTATTTTAATAAGTTTAATATTCTTCTTGCAGTGATAGCTTTGTAGTGATGCCACAAGGGGTGTTTGATTTCCCTTTTTTTTTTTTGGGAAAAAAAAAGGAAAATTTTTTTTAATT
>JAGTTF010005248.1:12500-36985 GCA_019095985.1 Streblospio benedicti | reverse complement strand
TATCTATACTTTAAGATTGTCTGCACTTTAATATCCTTGGTAGGGGAATGGTATATTTGGATGAACTCTGAAAATACCATATCAACATTTGTAGTAAAGCTGAATCAGGTCTTGAAACAATACTGGTAACCACTTGGTGGGTTGATTCAAGATTACTAAGTAATGATACTACATCCCCTATGATAGGAAATATATTGTCTTTTCTATGAGGTATTTTTATATTATTTTCTCTTTTTTAAGTTGTGTATATTATTTTTAAAAAGGTTCTGCTTACTTCTGCTTGCTTGGGTGGGCTTAGCCTTGGGGTTGCAGATTCTGCTCTGGCAATAGCTTTATCTTTCATTGTGGATGGCAATTCCAGAATATTTTCTTTCCCAACTTCTGTCCACCTTTTCAGTGCAGTCTATGGGTTGATGGCCATCAACACGTCCACTGACCTTTCCACATCATTAGTGATGGTATGTGAGTGCCCATTGGCAACATTGTTAGTACCAAGATGAACGAATATCAACGATGCTTGCATAATTTTATCTTTAATAATTGCCCCATTCAATATATTTGTATTGTATCTCCAATCTCTGCCCCAGGAAAAAAAGAAACTATAAACCCTAAATGTAAACTTAAAAATGTAAACATGGAGTTGCCTAGAACTTCAAACATTATAATAAAACCTAACGGAAACTTTCAACCCCCCTTCCCCATATTGGATGACTTACCTATTTGTTATGTTACACCAATTGTTCTGTCTGGCTCTGGTTTTGGGCTACAAAGCCTGCTCTGGTAATTGCTATATCTCTCATTGTGGATGGCGATTCCACAATATTTTCTTTCCCAAATTCTGTCCACCTTACTAGTGGTCTTTACAATTTTTCTCTTCATTGTAACCATACAAACGAAGCTCTGGTACAAAATGTGTAACAGACATAATGAAATGAAATAAGTAAACGAAGAATATGAAACAATTTTTAATAAAAGCGCAAATAATGGAAGTAGAATCGTGATTGTGAGCGTTGCCACTGATGGCAATACGTAAAACGTACGTTGCTAAGCTGTTGTGAATGTGTACTACTGAACGACTGTGCGATTAAAGTAACGATCAAATAGCTTAATAACTCTTCTATTCTTGGGATGCTGACACTCAAAGAGAAAAGCCAGCTGAGCTCGAGTAATGCTATAACGAGGGAATCCACCACTGGCTTCACTCTGTCTTACTTGATAGCCATTTTGAACTGCTTCTTGACCATTTCCAGAAGGATTGGATCTCATTTCACATATGCCTTCAACACGCTCTCTCCCTCTAGATAAGCTCTGTAGTACTGTACTAGAACTGAATGGTCTATTTTGTTTAAAGTAGTTTTTAAGATCTTAATATTAAGTTGATACTTGGAGCGGCCTACAGACATTTTCCTGAAATTTAGCACTTTTGTTAATTTCAACTATTTAAAAGTACTATGCTAAATGTGAATGATTTTTTGTCTAGAGTCTATCTAACCATGTATAATTTATCTAGTAACTTTACCTAATGCAATAACTAATATCCCATAATCATCTACTATGCTTAGAAATAAATTAAAACGTTAAGTTCCTGCTTACATCTTGATCACACACAAGATCTATTTGCTGCGCACAATGTAAAAGATAATAATCTAAGCATGGCAGCAAAATAAAATAAAAATTGCCTATGGACTATTTTCACATTTGCACTCACATCCACCTCAGATATGGACCGGATATGGCAGTTTGGGGCTTCACCCATTTTGCAGCACATGGCGAATTCGTAGTCATTGTGTCACATCTATTTGTGACAGTATCCCACATATATTTATAGCGTTGGACCACATTTATTTAAACATTTCCCATTCTTTAAGAGCTACCAAAAAGATGATAAATGTACAAATATCTGCAACAACTAGCACATTACAGGCAATACACTTTAATTAACAAGCCAATGATGTTCCTAAAAAAAGCTCACCATTGGTAAATTCTTTCATTTTACTTCTTTTTATTTATATTCAAAGCAAAAATCTATACAAATTACAATATATATTGGATTGGACATTTCTAATAAATATCTGAAATCACTTGAAAGGACACAATGTCATACATTCTAGACTAATAAACATTGACCTTCTACCATCCAACTTGTGTTGTATATGTGTGTTTAATAGGTCTCAATACAGTAGTTATTCTTCAACCATAACATTTTAATTAATCTATATACGTAACATTGCGTTGGGACAAGTTTCTAGAATAGAAATGTAATTAAGTTCAACTTGAACCGTAACAATAATTTAAAACTTATCACAAAGTCTCTGGCAGTGTGCCAGTCACCATGGTATTGGCACACAAACTCGCCGGCCGCGATGTTGCGACCGGCAACGACTCCGTGACCTTTAGGGGCCCCAAAATCATACACCTGAAACAAGCCAATGGTTTTTCAGGTTTGCTCATATTATGCCTCATAGAACTTCACTGGGAAGTGTGAAACGGTGTAGCTAGTCTCTAGTTGATCATGGAGAACTGCCTCTAGCAATGCTAGGTCTTCCTCATTCTGGAAATACACCAACATACATAAATATTTGTGTAAAATGTCTTTGATAAAATTGTTATGGGTGTTATCACCAGGGCATAACATAAGACACAGTATTTTCTTGAGAAATAGACGGGCCACCAGGCCACACCCTAGAATTGAGGAATAATTAGCATATGTCCGAATGAATTGAGGATTTGCTTGATCGATTGAGTGTTTTCTATTCATAAATACTGTGAACTTTTTTTTTTTTTTTTTTTTGATGTACAAAAATATTTATTCAAATATGAATGGACAAAACAACACATTAACACATTTTAACAAAATAACGCATGAACACATTTTAACAAAATAAAATATGAACACATTTTATAAATGCAATGAACTCTGAGCTCTAAAGTAGAGCAATTTTTGTTTTATATTACAAATGGTTCTTCAGTTACAAAATGTCACGACTTGTGTTTGATGCATGAACTTATAATTTTTCCTATAATCACTCAAATATTCAGTATTCCACAAATCTTGTTACATTTACAGAGTGGCTATAATTACGCCCAAAATGTGATTTTAAGTGGCCTAGGCTATAATTACACCCGTCATTGCAATGCGCGGTTTGTATTATTTTGCTTATAATTACACCAACCCAATGCGCATGCATATTTTAGATAACTGAAAGATTTTAAAAGATTTCATCTATATCAACATGTACATGCTATAAAATATATGAAATAAAAAACAAATAACATACCACAATGTTTCACAAAAAACAATTATCTAAGGTACCCGTAAAAATATGATTGCATGAGTGAGAAAATTATTAATCACGAGCACTAATTAATGGTAATAAAAACATAAAAACCTAAAAATAATCTAGAAAATACAGCATAATCTGTTGTAGTTAAAGTAAAATGGTATATTGCTATTTCTACTTTAACACAAAAAATTAAATAACTTATAATAAATTATGATTGAAATTTAAAAAAAACTACATTATTATTTATTTCATAAAAAATATTTCATCTGATTGTATGTATCAAATTTCAACAAAACAAACAAACATTATGTAACAATATGTTTGAATTAGGTTTCATTTATAAGACAATCTTCACCATTAAAATACCTAAATTAACGCATCGTATAAAACATTCGAGAGCTAGGGGTCACCCACAGCATGTGAATTAATGAAATCCACATGGCATGATTTTCACGCCTTCCCAACAAATTCTTTAACATTTCTGCCCTAAACCCCTTACATTGTCAATAGCATACATAAATTCATCATATATGTGCCATATTTTTTATTTTCAAGTAAAAAAATTTTCAGCCTCCCCCCCTTCCTGCACACTAAGTTTTCCTGAGAAGTTTTCTCATACCTACCCCCCAAGGTCATGAGAAATGGTAGCCTCCTTTGTTTATAAAGAGACTTCTATGACCAAAGATATTATAGAATATATATTCTATAATATAAATACTGTGAACTTGGGTTTAAGTGCTGCTGTTTTCCGATTTACAAAAATATCACTATAAATATATTAACTCTACTGAAACCCTATGCCGGGCAGCACCACCGACTCTTCTACCACTGGCTCTTCTTTAACAACCGGCTCTTCTAACACAAACAGCACTTCTTGCACCACTGGACTCTTCAACAACCACAGGACTCCTCAACAACCACGGACTCCTCTTACAACTGGCTCTTCTTCAACCACTGTCTCTTCTTTAACCACTGGCTCTTCTTTTAACACTACCACTCTTCTTCTTAACCACCGGCTCTTCTAACACCGGCTCTTCTAACACCGGCTCTTCTAACACCGGCTAACCACGGCTCTTCTAACACCGGCTTCTAACTTCTTCTAACACCGGCTCTTCTAACACCATCACTTCCTCAACAACCACGGACTCCTCACTCTTCGTCTGCTCGCTCATTCATCGCCTGCTCATGCATCCAGTTCCGGGCGACACTGGGCTGCTGCTGAGGGTGAGGCTTACTCTCCCGCAGTGGGCTTTAATACAAAAAAAAAAAAAGATCAATAGTTTTTTATCATGATAAATTTAGCTCTACGTGGATGTAATTTTTGTATTTATTTTATGTCCTTGGTCAAGTTACTCTTATAGTTCTCCAACAGCTTAAGTTACGTGAGTGATTCTAAGAGGACTTTGCAGTTATTGATGTGAATGATAAGAGCCAATAATGTAGAACATAAGATGCCACATATATATAGAAACTATTGATAACAAAGCCTGTGAATTGTTCAGTTGCAATAAACAGGGTTTAATCTTCCTGGCAGGACGGTATTGTTTAACAGGTATAATTTATCTAGTAACTTTACCTAATGCAATAACTAATATCCCATAATCATCTACTATGCTTAGAAATAAATTAAAACGTTAAGTTCCTGCTTACATCTTGATCACACTCAAGATCTATTTGCTGCGCGCACAATGTAAAAGATAATAATTTTTTTTTGACAAAATACATACATTTATTTAAATGCAACATGCAAAAGAATAGAACAGTTTCATCATATTCCATTTCTGACACATACTATTGTGTCAACCAGACATCTATCAGCTGGCAACTGATGATGATGGCAATTTATGACCAAAAATTAAACACATTCTAATAGCAATGATGAGGTTTTTACATTTTTAGTCCATATCAAAAAAACGATTTTTACAAAAGCTGCCGCTGCTGCCACTGCCGTCCTTGAGAGTTCACAACTCCATTATTATAACAATTCTTCCTGAGTCCTTCTTCACCAATAACAAAAAGAGCAAATAATTGTTTTGGAAGCCATCAGATTGCTATACATCATTATCCTTTTGATGGTATCCTCATTAATCACTGAGACATGAAGCTTTTATTAGGATTTGACCAGATTTCTCCTGATTTAAAGGTCTCCCTCCCCAGCCCCAGTAGGCCTCGGCAGTCAGACTTCTTCTTCTTCAGCTGTCCGCATGCCGATCTCATGCAAGTGACATCCTATGCACTTACATTGGAGCATGGTGATTTCTCCTCTGTTTGCACGCACAGGCTGATTGGCACACAGACCACAACAGGCCCAGGTGTTTACAGGAGATTTCCCGCTACGTACAAAAATCTTTTGCCTGTTGGGGATGAATGCTGTATTTAGTAGCTTGTTTGGAATGTTTCGGTGACATTCATCTGGCCATTGGGGCGATGTGACCTTGCTCGACCCAGGTGCACTGGTCCTCAGGGACGAGGCTGTAAAAGAATTTTCTATGATCAATCACACATATCTGTTGGTTTTGAAGAAATGGCCCATTTTTGCAAAATGCCCCACTTTTTTGGAGCAGGTGGGGCCAAAATGTCACACACTTTATTTCACCCAGAATCAGGGTGCTTGCAGTACATGCTGACAGACTTAGCCATCTACCCAGAGCAAGGTTGAACTTTGATGTATGGAATTGAAATACTTTGTAAAGATGGACCATGGGCTCCATAGGTATTGAGACTTTTCCACTTCCAGTGCATTGTGTTTTAGAACTGTAATCCTTCCAAACCTTTCTTCTAGTCTAATCCATAATCAAAACATCTTTACAAAATAAAATAAAATTACATTGATGGACTATTTTCAACAATTTGCCATTTTCAAAATCCACCTCATGATATGGACTGAATATGGCAGTTCCAATACTGAAACCCATTTCGCAGCACATGGCGAGTTGATAGTCATTGTGTCACTGTCTATGACCTGTCAGTATCCCACATATTGATTTATTGATTGCCGACCTCTTCCAGTCACTTTGTCTCCATCAAAACTGACTTTCTTCCACCTCTGGCTCAAGTTTCCACTGGATCTGCTCCTGTAACAGCTGCTGTTCATGTTGGAGCACTCACCGCTGCCCCTGCATCAGTTCTATTTTCTTCTGCCAAACTTCCTCATTGAAGGGGTGATTATATGATACACTGGATGGACGGGGAAGTATCGGGCCACATTGACCCATCTGAACACTAGATCTGCGTCATCGCCTGTTAGATCTGTGTTGAGTTGAGTATACTGTCCATTGAAGTCGTCAGCCCACTGTCTGCAATGGTCACACCTGAAGTGTTTATATGAGATATCGAGTATTGCCATTCCCTGGTATTTCAAGTGTTCCTTATACGAAGAATCCGGGGTTTGAACTCACATATTGCTCACAAACTCTGGCACCTCTGCCTCAGCCGCAGCCATCTGCCTCCTTACAGATCATTTCCAATATATCCACAACACTATCAGCCATCATAATCAGTCATTTACTGTTGTAAAACTTGCAAAATAATGATAAACCAAAACTAATATTTCATGAATTGAATCCACAGATAGTAATTTTTGATTCATATTGATGCTGCAAAATATCCTTTATGAAAGATTTGAATTCTTCTCCAGTAATCATATCAAATGGACACAAGTCCGAAATCAACAAGTCAACGCAGATTTCTGTGACTGCACTTTTGATGTCTCTCTCTTATTAATTTGTTGTTGGAACCATTTTTCTCAGAAACTCAAGAATGTTGATACTCTACTCTACTTTTGTGTCTCTCTAAATTTTAGTTCCTAATGATCTGTGGTCGGGGTGAAGCAGTCAGCTGGGCTGGTGTTGTGCCTCACACACACTGACACTTGACCAGTTAGGTTCACACATCGGGGCGGCAGTGGCATAGGGCCGCAGGGCGGGCCACAGCCAATCTGTGTAGGACATCAGTGATATGAGCCGTATGACACGGGTCACATCGTCATGGCTCATATATATACACTTCCTCCGTCTCATCCTCCAGAACAACGCGTGGCTGAAATAACACATCACTTACAATTTTTCGGGCTTAAATATTTTGCTAATGTGTTATCATCTACACATATCTGTTGGTACTTGAAGAAGAAATGCTCTGCATTTTCAGTTGGCCCCGCAGTCACAGGCTGGACTCACTCTCTACGAAAGCTCCACCAGAGTAGCTTTATACACCATATTCCTGCCATCAATTGCATAGTGAATGCTGTGAAAATTTAAATGAATGATAAATTGATCAAACTAACTTTATTGGGGTGTTCCACATACTTTGTTTCATTTATCAGCAGTAAACATTTTTTCTTATAGTGTATATATGTATAATTGTAAACATTGAAGAAAACAATTTGAACTGTATCCACTACTCTGTTTATAAGATAAGATAAGATAACTTTGTCAGATGTATAACATACATCCATATAAAATGAGATCTTATGCTGCATACCAGATACACTCAATTTTACATAAAATACTATAAAATTGATTTAACTTACCATACTTGATTTACTGAGTACTGAAGAAACATCTTTTGATGCCAATACAGTACTTACGACTAATACAAGCTTCGTCAGACGTATATATCATAGGTATGTGAGAGACTTACTGTGTACACCCAGTGCCTTGCCCGACCTCTTTCTCTCCCCTGTCTCCATCCGAACTGTGGCACCTCTGGCTCAGCCGCAGCCATCCACCTCCTTACAGATCTCTTACCTCTGGCTCTGAAGGCGCAGTTTTTTTGACTGACTGTTGCTGTTGCTGAAACTCTTCTCTGGCTCCATCCAAACTCTGGCACCTCTGCCTCAGCCGTAGCCATTCTCCTCCTTACAGATCATTTCCAATATATCCACGACACTATCAGCCATCATAATCAGTCATTTACTGTTGTAAAACTTGCAAAATAATGATTTACCAATTTTTGATTCATACGGATGCTGCAAAATATCCTTTATGAAAGATTTGAATTCTTCTCCAGTAATCATATCAAATGGACACAAGTCCGAAATCAACAAGTCAACGCAGATTTCTGTGACTGCACTTTTGATGTCTCTCTTTTATTATTTGTTGTTGGAACCATTTTTCTCAGAAACCCAAGAATGTTGATACTCTACTCTACTCTTGTGTCTCTTTAAATTTTAGTTCATAATGATCTGTGGTCAGGGTGAAGCAGTCAGCTGGGCTGGCGTTGTGCCTGACACACACTGACATACGACCAGTCAGGTCCACACATGGGACCGGCAGCGGCATAGGTACAAACCCCCACTTTGTTGGAGGTTGTCAGCCGGGGGGCAGGCATGATTGATCAAGCGACCTATGGTGCCATCTTCCTGCAGCGAGTCTATGCTAAAAGCATATTGCAGTCATATTGCGATGTCAATTTGTGTGGAAACTGCAATGATGATTTCTAAAGTCCATCATAAACACAAGTTGCCTAGCAAAAACGATTGCCCTTTAAATGGAAAATGTCTCTCAAAATCAATAATATATCAAGCCAAAATATCTTTTCCGAGCCAAGCCACAGAAACTTATATCGGTCTAACAGAGAGTTCATATAAGACAAGATTTGCAAATCATTAACAATCATTTGAAAAAGAAAAACTTATCTTACAATATAACTTGGCCAATAGTAGGAAGGCACCTCTGCCATCCGCCTCCTTATAGACCTCTTACCTCTGACTCCATCCTGGCTGCTGCTGTTGTTGGTGCTGAAGGCGCAGGCTTTTGACTGACTGTTGCTGTTGCTGAAACTCTCCCCTGGCTCCATCCAAACTCTGGCACCTCTGCCTTAGCCGCAGCCATCCACCTCATCGCCACTGACCTACTATCACAAAAAGTAGCAGTGATACCTCCAGCTTCTAGAATTATTTATATTTGAAATAGAAGTATGAGTTATGATCGGTAGAATCTGATCCGTAGAATATATCTATATATACAACATGTCTTGTGTACAAGAACATTATTTACAGATGAGTTAGTCTTCAACAGAGAATCGAACCCACGATATTCTGGTCCCAAGTCCTAATCTCTTGGCTACAGAAGCACACTTACCTTCACCATCGGAAGTGCAGGCTGGCCGTGACGGCGTCTTCGGCCAGCCAGAACGCGTCGTTGTGTCTGAAACAAAACCAAGGATTATGAGAAGATATATTCATATATACTTAGATCATTAAAACCCTTAAAACACAATTTTTTTTCATAAATACATGTCCAATTTCTATTATTATTTTCAAATTTAAACTCATCAGAATAAAAAGACTCCATATGTGATCTTTCAAGAGTCTTTTTAACTAATAACCTGTAGAAAAAATTGCTCTTTTTGTATCTGATATCTTGCAATTTGCTTTCCACTAATACACAATATGAATTTCTTATTTTAACATCTTTTCCCATACTAGGGTGTACATTATGATGGTGCTTAAGTCTCCCCTGACTCCATCCGAACTCTGGCACCTCTGCCTCAGCCGCAGCCATCTGACTCCTTACAGATCTCTTACCTCTGACTCCATCCTGGCTGCTGCTGTTGTTGGCGCTGAAGGCGCTGGCTTTTGACTGACTGTTGCTGTTGCTGAAACTCTCCCCTGGCTCCATCCAAACTCTGGCACCTCTGCCTCAGCCGCAGCCATCTGCCTCATCGTCACTGGCCTGCTCCTACAAAATGTAGCAGTGATACCTCCAGCTTCTAGAATTATTTACAATTGAAATGGAACTATGAGTTATGATCGGTAGATTGTGATCCGTAGAGTATATCTATAGCTCACTTGTATGACATTGATGCGAATCGTTTACAAAACGTCATCGCGCTCACAACTGTGCAGCCACTATACCTTGCATACTCATCTCTGAGCTCTTCAACCTAAAGCCACAGTCATATGTTACACAAATATATACATTAATCGTTGAGGGAGGGACATATAGATCAATTGTGTCTGGTGTTGAGATAAGGTTTTTTAAAGAAAGATAATTAAATGCATTATAACAACTCTCAGAGTGTATCTACCAATTCAGCCATTAAACTCAATGGAGTTGGGTAAAATCTAGCGTGGTGGATGAGGTGTGTACTACTCACTGTGAATGTAGTTGGATGGGCACACCGGACCTCCACCTGCCTCACCCAGTCCTCAAACTCAGGCAAGTGTTGCTTTAACAAAGGCATATCTGTGAAAATACAGGCACATTTACAGAAAGGTAATTTTAATATTCAGCAAAGTTTACACCCAGTGCCTTGCCCGACCTCTTTCTCTCCCCTGTCTCCATCCAAACTGTGGCACCTCTGGCTCAGCCGCAGCCATCCGCCTCCTCTTCACTGGGTATATAATCCCGGACGAGCCCCCAAAATGTGATATCTTGATAAAAATTGACAACATTGTAACATTAAATGCAATTATTTAATATTACCATAGACATTGCAGTTAAAGTTTCAAAGATTTGTTGATAACATTCAAGAGAAAACCAAATGTCAAGACAGTCAGTATTTATTTCCAGTCATTATTGATTTTTACATGTCCTTAGAATCTTATCTGTGTTGTATGAACTTTTAGTTTGAAAAATAAAGTTGTCATTTGTCATCTATAACTCACTTATTTGCCATTTGGTAAACGTCACGGTGGTCCCAACCTCACCACCAACAGACTCAAACTCCTCTTTGAGCTCTTCAACCTAAAATCACAGTAATATATATATATGTATATTTTTTTCTAGTAACTTATTAACAGCATTTATTAAAATGAAACATACATAAAATGCACTCAATATATTTACAATTAATGGATTGATATACAAATCACTTACCTAATACCTAATTACAAAATTGTTTCTCCAATGTTTAACATCAAGATAAGGTGGAGAATCAATTAATATTTCCACGAAATTCCATTTAATATATCCATTTGATAAACATAAGAAGAGTATAAAATATGTACTTTTCTCATTCTGAATCCTATATTTATTTTATTAAGACACTGCCTTTAGCACCGACACTGTGATTATGAAGAAAAAAGGTAACCTACATTTCCAAAACTGTCAAAGCACCTAGATTATGATTTTGCATTATACTAAATAAAGTGCAAACTGCTTTCCAAGTTAACAATATAATAAGCCTGAAACACTATTCATCAAAACAATTAAATTCCATGCAATCAAATATTGGCCATACTAATATTATCATGAATTGAATCCACAGATAGTAATTTTTGATTCATACTGATACTGCAAAATATCCTCAATAAAAGATTTGAATTCTTCTCCAGTAATCATATCAAATGGACACAAGTCCGAAGTCAACATGCTAGTGCAGATTTTTTTGCCTGCACTTTTGATGTCTCTCTTTTATCAATTTGTTGTTAGAACCATTTTTCTCGGAAACTGAAGAATTGAGATGTTGATACTAATCTACATTTGTGTCTCTTTAAATTTTTAGTTCCTAATGCGCAGCTTTTATAATTAATAACTGTTTGAGATTTTTTGCAAGCCAGATATTCCAAATATTTTTTCTCCTCTCTTATCTAGTGGGATTGTAGCACGCAGAAAACTAGAATATTATTGTATCTGATCATTTATTATACTGTCAAGAAGCATGGCGTCTTTGTACATCTCTCTAGTAAGCATTAATTCACAGACGACCATATCCAGTACACGGGATACACACAGGAAATCAATTAGCTGCCATAGCATTTGCAACCCGTGTTGAAACATCGGTTTTTCCTTTGTAATCTCGGAAGCTAAATTCTTCCTCTAATCGTTTTTTTTATTACATCACTTAATTCCATTACGAAAAGTGTTTACTTGTATTTGAATGATTATACAGCATAGCATACAACTCCTGAAACATGAACTTTTTCTTTTCATTTAGAAATTGTTCAAATAAGTTTTTCTTTTTTCTTTGTTTGATTCCATGTTTCTTTTTTGCCCACTTACCTGTTTGCATCCAAAGAATCTTCACTTTCATCTACAGATTTTTTTTTTCTTCGAGTCAATGACGAAGAATTTTTTATAAAAACTACATTTGAATACACAACCTCGTGGACAGAAAACTCAATCCTGGTGACGTGGCAAATAAGTTGGTACTATATTTATCTTGACACACAAAAAATGGCGGTAGTACAAACGTCTGGCAAAAATCGATCGATGATGTATTGATTAATTGATTTTATTATAGTGACATGGTATACAATATGCTGTAGCAAGGTAACATCTATCAATAATTTATTGTTTTTTTTTTTTTTTAAATATTGGTGAAAAGCTCAAACTATTTGCTACCATTAAATAGCGCCATGATTCTCAGATCAAATCATCTACAGATGCTGTTTCCTTGACTTCATCTACTCTCTTCTTTTTACAGGGCCTTTAATAGATTTTCTTGGTTTGCTGTTAAAATCTCCTGGTTTAAGGTTTCTTTGCTTCGGCAATACAAGCTGTGTAAAGTCTTTAAAATAAAGCTCTGAAGGAATGTTAGTTGCATGCTTCAGACCAGTAATTTCGAATAGTATGATGCCAGTTGTACGGGATGCATAGGCGAGATCTTTCAGTAATAAATTACATAGCTCAGGATGAAAATATGGGTTGAAATCTGATCAGGAGTCTAATCCTGGTTTTGAATTTGAAATTACCTCTTCCTTATTAATTGACAAAGAAATGCCTATAAATTAGGATTTTTTTAAACATGTTATTGAAAAAATACAAAACCATTGAATCTTATGACTAATACAGTTCAAGATATACACAATGCTATTTATAACTTTATGAAGGTTTGTCTTATTAAAAGTCAACAATACAAAAAATATCCATCATTGTCTTAATTTTCCAGGTAAAATCAAGTTCCTTAATTAATTCCTTAATTCCTTAACTCCTCATAATTATTTATTCCTGTACAAGCCTGCTCACACAGAATTCATGGCTCGACTCTCCGTGCATTGAACCTGCTAAATCCAGGTGACCGCTGTTTGCTGGACTGATGCTGCTGGTGATGTCAGACCAGGCGGTCACTCCCTCAACTGACCAGTCCACAAACAGTTTACGAAGGATGATGTCAATTAATTCATGTTTCAAATTACATTCACCTATCACTACTACAATACTATATAGTAATTTAACACAACATGATGTTGAGTTGAAACAACAGTTCACTTCTAGGCGAGATCTTTCAGTAATAAATTACATAACTCAGGATGAAAATATGGGTTGAAATCTGATCAGGAATCTAATCCTGGTTTTGAATTTGAAATTACCTCTTCCTTATTAATTGACAAAGAAATGCCTATAAATTAGGATTGTTTGTACATTGCTTTATCTGATTCAGTATCAAGGTCAATGTCAGCTGTTGTTTCTGTGGATTCTGAATTGCTTGTGGCCTTGTTAGCTGCTTGGCAATAAATGCTTTGCTGGTTCACTCAGTCATGATTTGTGTACACCAAAGTTTGGTTAGATTAAGGAAAATTTCTGATAGCTCATTTATTTATTTGCTGTTTATTAAACTTGATGAGTATGAGAACTTCTTTCCTGGACCGACAATATTTTTTATTTATTCAACAACAATTTGATTAGATGGGAGGAGCAAATATGCATTGTAGTTTGATAGTTTGTCATCAATTTTGTCATCTGATGTTACTTATTCAAAGCAATCCTTTATTAATGCAGCACTTAAGTTTCGTTAAAACTTAACATTACACTATGTATCAAAACCTATGAAAAGTCCATCTTATGAATGTTGGCATAAGATCTTGTTTTGTTATTGTTTTGAAATTCTGTATGATATTCAAAAGAAAATGGGTGATTGAATCAGTGGGGTGGTCATTCGTTGACATTTCTGCCAATGGCAGTGATGGACTTTGAGATGGACCAGAAGATACTATTGCATGATGAATGACCCTTTTATTTTATCCTGTGATATTTTTTTTTATTTTTATTTAAGGTCATTTATTACATTTTAAAACTATCACAAGGTCATTGCAAAATGCATCAAATTCACAATTTATCACAATGGCACACATAGTTGTAAATGCTTAAAACCAGCGATTAATCATTCATTAAAATTGTTTGAAAACTAAAAATGATAAAAACATTGCAGTGGTAAAAAGAACTAAAATACAAAGACATTGCACTAATGTGCTTATTTAAAGTAAATACAGCATCACAATTTTAAAACTAGTAAAATGACTACCGTTCAAATTTTTCTCCAAATAAAACAGACATTCCATCTCCTTTCCTGTCCATGCCTCACATCACACTAATAATCACTCTCACAGACCAAGACCAACATAATTATCGGTCATACAAAGTTTGTGCCCCTGAAAATCAATCTCACTGGCATCTTTTAATGATGCCATATGGTACTTTGTATATCGACAACCAATCTTGATATTGTGAAGTTTCGGGATTATCATTAACGAATACGAAACAAACGCCATTCACGCTCTCATCCTCTCGTCTACTCTAGGCACTGTCATTGGAATACACAAAAAGCTCTCTGGCATGTTACATTTAATCACTTATCAATATACCCGAAGCTCTCACTGTTTACATACTCTGATGCTAGTGCCTTTGGTCATTGTAGATCATTACTCACACATTTCTAAACTGAACTGTTGCTGGCCTGTTTATCCCACTCTGTGAGCGCAATACACAATTCCGCGTCGTTCTAGACACATCCATATCTGCTAGATGCTTGGTTCTGGAGCCACTGTCGTACTGACTGTCCTGACTGTGAGGTTTATAGTACAGAAATCCGTCCACAATGTACTCCTTTACTGCCTTTGGCAATGGCAGCGCCTCAATGGTCTCCTGTGTAGGTGTTGTTGCCATGTTTCGTAGAATAGAACGCCGACACAAGTCCTGTAAAGATTTCGGCCCAACGTGTCCTCCCTAGCACATGGAGCTGAGGCCCCACACCATGCAATCCTGTGATTTTTTCTAGTTAGGCCTATGCCTCCAATGGCATAAAAAACAGTGGTGTATCGGACTTATGAACATGAAATTGTTCTTCACTGTAGCTGTGAATGCTTAATATCTTTGGCAGATAGATGTGAGTATGTAGAAGAGCTAAATGGATCTATGCTGATGTAAAGGATGAAACCTGGTTTAAGTTTGTGTCCATCTTCAAAGCATATTGCTTCTTTTCTTAGCATAAAATCTATTAACAAATCTTTGTGTAATTAGTAGAAGCTTTTGTTTTGTGTTCAGCACCTGCCATATTTAAAGCCATGTCTGAGCTAGTGCTACAAACCTCTCAAAGCCAATTGGCTAAATGACTATATTTTCTTTTAGCTGATTGATTTTTTAAGGCCAAGTTTGAATTTTATAGATGATTTACTGGCAAAGATATAGTGTTCTTCAAAGCATTATTGTATTTTTTTTTATAGGCATAAAATCTAGTGAATAATCAGAAAACAATAACATCATAAAGAAATACATTTTATATCTATTCAGTATTCAATCACAAAAAAATTGCTTAAAAAACACTTTCAGATTTATTCAATATATACATTGTATGATGTAGAATATAAGCAATGGACACAAGCAGTAGCAAGCTGCATACAGTTTGAAGTGAAACTAAACGTAAAATACGCCGTCACGTTCTCTGACAACATGGTGCTGGAATTCATCATTTTAAAAATGTATTTTAGAAATGTAACAAGTTCTTCTCTAAAACTATTGCCTCCAGCTTTAAAATCATCCCTTTTGCTTCCCAGAGTCTTTCACAGATTGGTCGTTATACATGCTATAGCCAGAACCATCAGGTTCCACAAGTAATATATCAATCACCTTTTGAAGTTAAGTGCCTGGGGTATCACGGCATATTTTTTTGCTACCTCAATTTGAGTCATCAAGACTGAATACTGAACATTAGCTTTTTGCATGCTCAGTGAAAGTTGGTGTGATACCAAATGACATCAGCAAGAAAATTAGTCATTTAGTATTAATTTAACAGAAGCAATCATGGAAGCTAAACAATGTTGCTACACAGGTATAGGATTAGTACAATTCTCTAAATTTCTCTACAATTTGTTTGGAATCCCAAAGAATCAGCCGAATTAAGTGGCTCCTCCTTCACAATCAGTTTTACTGTATGGTTATTTAGTTTGGTACAACACTTAAATCTCTTGATATAGGTGGTCTCTGTTTGTTACTTTAAAGTAGGTGTATTTGTATCTCTCTGTTCTTCAAGGCCACATAAATCTTCTAGATCACCATATCTATGTATTACTAATCAATCAAACAACATAATTTGATTAAATTTCAAAGTAGAAATATTTTCATAAGAAATGATATTTGCGTATTTATTATAATGATTATTTATAAGAAACTCATTTACCCTACTCATTAGTCAATTGTACTATTCATAAATGATCTTTAATGTCTAATGACATTAGTAAAGTGTGAGTGATCTAACTATATGTGCAAGAAATCAATATTGTTTCCAAATATTGACTTCACATGTAAACACTAGAGATCAATGAAGCATGTGTCAAACAAACATAATTTGACTTCAAGTTAATAAAAGTTGTTCAGTGATTAATCAAAAATGTTTTATAGATTACGTTTGTAAGACAGGTTTCCATTGAAAATAAATGATATTGTTCACAAAATATGTGAAGGCATGTGTAGTATGTACGATTAACATTTGGATATTGAAGTGACACGCTGTTAAACATAAGCCGTAAGTAATATTGAATTTAGGTGTCCATGTTCCAATATATGTGGGAACGAAATATTTGTTTATTGTTTATGTGATATCTTTCGGAAAAGGAAATCATTTGCCGCATGTATGATGAAATATTGACTACATTCATTCAAGCAGTAGCATATATGGGCTATTAATTGTGTAGATCTAATATTTGGGCCACACAAACTGGCAGCTTTTTCAAGGAGTGATGTATGTCTCGCAGCCCTGAACCTGTCAGGAAAACAGAATGCAACATGAATTTGAATACAAGAATAAACCTGATCAAAAGTCTTCAAAGAACATGGCGTCGCTAGAACAACAATGACTTATTGGCAATTAAGATATACTAGCTGGCCTGTCTCCTATGGAGACTGTTTTGTGTGTGATTGAAATGCATTTAAAAAATGAGTTCTTGGAAAGTGAAACCTTTTTACTTGACCATTCGTGTATAATCGTCCCTTGCGGGACTTCTCGATACAAAAGGGTTAAAGAAACCACAACATTAAAAATTCTCGCATTTTCATACAGATTATTTTCCTTCTATTAGGCCACTATGTTTTTTTTCTCTGTTTTAGATCAGAAAATATTCCAAATCTAATGAGGGAGCGAGGTAAAAAAACCATTTGAATTAAAACCTGTTTTGTAGGCTATCTGAAAAACCTAATCATGGCGATTAAAAAAACCAAAAACATATCTAGTTTAAGACTTCTAGACCAACCACACTGCTAGCTGATTTAGACTAGATGCATGCTGACATGCTATTGATGGCAATTTTATGGGCATTTCAAATCAAATCAAATTAAATCATTTATTAAATTAGACATAAAACATGTCCATATAACAATATAACAATATAATTTGGTGGAGTGTCTCAACGTACGTTTTTTGTTATGCGCTATGTAAAACTAATGAGAGCAAGGTCTAAAAAAACACGTTTTTTCCCCTTTTGCGCTAGGTAAAACTAATGAGGGCGATGGTCTAAAACAGAAAAAAAAACATAGTGGCCTTATGGTGCGTTTTTACATCAAGTGATCAGCTGATAACACCTTCATGAATTAAATACCGATTCTGTGCAATATAAGCATGATGTCATCACTTGTTGAGCTATATTATCATGGTATTATCATTATAATTATCTCTCCTATTTCACATTTGAAGAATACGGGACCAGGTCTCATGCGCTAAATTGTGCTATGACTGCGTTGATTGTTTTTTACTTACATTTTAAAAGTCTAGTTGAAGTTCTGTAATTAATTCCCTAAAATCTTAATCACCTGGCTTTAAAAAAAATCCATCCTTTATTTCAATTTTACTGGTGAGGCCATGGTCACAAGCTTACCAAGTAGTATGAGTATAGCCATATTTGTACAGATTTGAGGTTCTGCATATAGGTCACTTTGGAATATGGATTTCAGTGGTTGTGAGGAAAATTAGATGATGATTTTTAAAAGGATTTTTTCCCAAACGAATTTACTTGTGTTATAAAGACCTTTCCTTGCTCAGTTGGAGCTAGTCTTTACATACATTAACCCCCTTAGTGCCGGGGCGCATATATGCGCCTCAGATTTTACGTGCCTTTAGTGCCGAGGCGCATATATGCGCCTCAGTTTTCAGAAAAAACAGTTTGAGTTTGTCTGCCATATTCGTATATAAACACTGTGGTTTAGATCAAATTCCGTATGTCAACAACAACAACTTTTACCTTGACATTTCGAAGCATTTCTAGAAGTAAATAAGCAGCATAGTGTTAATATTTTAATTAAAAGTGTGAAATTAAAACCATTGCATTATCTGCTGCAATTTTGAAAATTGAAATACTTTATTTTGTTACAAAATCAAGCTTTGAATATGAGTTATAATCGTCATGAAGCCTGCTATTCATGAGACCTTAAACAAATGTGAAACTAGACTCATCAAAGCATATCCAATATATATTTTGAGCCTTAATCAAATGAATAGCGGTATAATATGTTGTAATTTGCCCTTTATAAATTATTCTAAATATCATAGCTGATTTTTAAAGTGACAAAGTTGAACATTTTGAAGAAGAAGATTATTTCCACTCCATCTTATTTGTATAATACCGAATCACAAATAAACCGTTTGGCAAACTACCCAATAATACTTGAAATCCCTATTTCTATCAAAACGGAATCTGGTACTGGTAGCACTGGTTGTCAAAACTTACCCCCTTGAAGAAATAAAAAAGTATGAGATTTTTTGGTCCGTACCATTTTAAGTAAAAATACATGAAAAGGGATGTCTGCTTTTTGTGTAATATCCTTAATAACCTGCTTCGCTGCAAAAAATCCATACTTTACTCGACATTTAAAATGGTGAGGCCAAGCTGTCAAATGAATGGACCAAGTAAATATGTCCATATTTGTACAGATTTGTATGTATCTTTTTATGGTAAAATGGTCTCCTGAAGGTGTTGTAAAATTTATGAAAAACATGAGAGCTTGTGTTATAAAGACATTTCCACTGTGCTCAGTTGGGGGGAGTATAGTCTTTGGCGTCAAGAGGGTTAAATTAAAATGACATTATCTTTACAATTTGGACATATATCAATTTGTTGAGTGCTTTGCTTATATGTTCGTTGACATCGTTGGGTACAAGTCATAATTTTTTTAATTGTTTTGCAGACAAAAGTAAAGCTATACGTGTATTTGATAATTTTTTAGTATCAATTTTTTATTTTGACCCTCACTTATTGTGGCAATTCTCAATTCTTTGGCACCCCAACAAACACTTATAGAGGCTTACTGTTTCTGCTGTGATTTTCTTCTTGCAACTGCTCTGCCAGTGAACATTTGTCTAAAAAGTAAGTAAGTATTTATTTAGGTAAAATATACATCATAGTAAAGTGAGTAAAAATATGCACTATTTACAAGTTAGGCCAATAAGCCAAGACTCTGTTCACATATCTTATGTAAATAAATTGAATGCCCAATATCTAAAAAGTGAAGTATTAAAATGATGACTAGCAACCATGTGGGTATAGGATCCAAGGGGCAAGACTTGGTTGGCGATGACAGAATTATCTTTTTGACCTGATCCTCATTAAGGTTCAAAAGATGTAAATTGTGCTGCTGGTGGCAGATCAACAATTGGTAGAACAGATGTAAATGCAGTTGCTATTGGTTCATCAATTAAGTCTTCATCTAGATTTTCTCTAATTTTGGATTTTTTATGTTGAAAAAAAAAACTCACTAAAGTCATTGAGTAGGTTGTTGAGGTCATCATAGTTTGGTAGAGGGTTGCTATCCTTTGAGTGAAGGACTTCATCAATAACTCTGAAAAGAGCCTGTTGGTCATTTCTACAATTCTCTACCTTGCCAAGGAAATAACCCGACACTCAAGATTTCACTTGTAAATATACACTATTTACAAGTTAGGCCAATAAGCCAAGACTCTGATCACATATCTTATCAATTTGATAGTGCATTTATAGTATTCATTAAAGTAGTTCTATTGGTGTTATATAAAGGGTAGTTCATGAAGAAGTGTTTTGTATCTTATACGCGTTGTCCACATTTACTTATTATGTATAGAATTGAAAGAGTAGGTAATCATAATTCTTTTCCACATACTCTAAGACAATTTGAGAATAATCTCTGGTTTAGAAAAAATGAACAGATGATATGATTTTCAGAAACCTCAATCTCTGTTAAATACAGTTACAAATTGATACCTATGTATGAGTTGGGGAATACTCTTAGCCAATTCTGGGCATCGTTCCAGTCCCCAGTGAAGCAATGTCTGTGAATCCAGTAGTTCTTAGGGTAGCACCTAAAGATAAAATTTTGCTATTACCATAACAAGCATAGTATAAACATAATTTTTTTCACACTTATTACATGCCACCTATAGTGACTTTTTTCGTCAAAGATATAAATAAATTGAATGCCCAATATCTAAAAACTGAAGTATTAAAATAATGACTAGACGTCTTGTTCCGGTCGCATGGGGAGAGAGCATCTGGAGATGTGTTCATGTCCATAGTGTTTCACACTTGGGCTATGAGCGCGTTTACGAGATCCTCAGACGACGCTTCGCGTGGCCGGGCATGACGGAGCATGTGAGGATGGTGTGTCGCACCTGTTTAACTTGCCAACATAGCAAGACCGGAAGTGAGGGAGGGAAGCCTCCCCTGAAGCACGAGTATGTGAGCTTTATTAGACGAAGTAAATGCGTTTCATAAAACCATATATAGCTTTTTGAATTATCACATTTGAATATAACACAGTGAGAGAATTCCACGCTGCCATGTCATATTCGATGCTCCGAAGTCTTCACTAGCACTTGAACCCCATAGTACAAAGAACTGCTGGTGTGTGTACCAAAATACAAGAAGGCGTACAACCAGAACAAGAAACAGAACAGAAAATGTCTGATTGCCTAATAGTTCAATAAGATTTTTCATTAAATGCCCAGGTTTGTGTTGTACAATGAGAGGAGGCATATTATGTGCCACATTGATATCCTCAATTGACTTTAAGCTTTTCAATCACAATCTATTGTGATGTATGACGCAAATAAACCATCTTCCGGACATTGCAATAGTTACATTTAGATATTCATCTCCTACAATTGGATCTCTATCCAGCGTTTGCGAGCAGTGACCCTCATGACCAGCAAAGTTTGGTCTTTTACCTGTCTGTTGCTCTATACCCTCACTCTTCGCACAGTGCTTATTACCAAAGTAAAAACCAAACATTTTTTTTCTGCCTTGTCGCATTTTCACACAGACTCATGAAAATCTGGCTCACTGGTTGCCCTGGAACCCTTGTCTCTCCACATTGAAGTGTTATAGCAACTGTCGCTCTCAATTGCCTATCCTTTGTTGCCTCAATCTGTTTAAATGTTTTGCTCATGTATGCTGTTTCTTGATATTTTTATCAGAGTTCCCACACTTTTTCTCTATTAAAATTCCCTACTTTTTCCAGACTACGGATTAACTTTTCAAAACTTTGGAATAATTTTTCCAGACCAAATATCTTAACCTTTTGTGATTAATCTAGAAAAAAAGACACGAAAAAACTGTTTTATTCAATATAAAAAATCAGCCTGAGGCTCAACTCTTTCTTCACTAGAGCATTCTTCTTCACTGTGGTCTTCTTTACAATTTTGTTGGCTGACTTCGAATCATCAATAACGATGGCTAACTAAGCGTCAATATCAATGTATTCGAGGCAAATGCAGTATGGAATTCTGCATCAGGACAATAAAAAGCTTCAAAAACATGCACCATTGCTTCAATTATCACTTACCTTCGTAGCTAGTTTCTTCTTCAGCAATCTTTCCACGAGGATTGCACCGCAGACTCAATGTGTTGCAGCTCTTTGTCATCCGTAAACTTCAGAACGTGTCCACTCTCAACAGTTTTCACTTTTCCTTTGTAGTTTTGTTTTATTTGACGTGTAATTACTCCAATATGTGATGGATAGTGCCATAATGAAATAAATAAATAAGCGGACGATATGATAGAAGCACACAAGTGGAAAAAATGGGTCACAATCAAGTGACCTATATCCAAGCAAAAGAGATCAAGGAATTGAGTTTGCAATTTCTGACCTCTGGGATTCTAAAAGTGACTGTAGCTCAACAAGACACCCTTCTTCTTGTCCACCCTTTCCTTAATGCATTGGCAGCAGTAACAAATGAAAGCTTTTTTGTTTGCTCAGCTTTGTTGTAATTCCTATTCATTTAATTTGTCATTACTTCAATGTCTGCCAGATTTTCTTGAATGTTTTCTACGTTCAGGTCCAATGTTTCGGTGGCATTCTTTAAACCTCCAACAGAATTTATGTGATCTTTCACTGTTCTAAGATCTATGAGAGTGACTCATGGAAGATATTAAAATGTTAAAATGGTGGTAAAGTGTCAAGCGTGAGGTGTAATTTGGGTGAGAAAACAGAAGACGGATTTGGGGCGAAGAGGTCAATATTTTATTGACATGAATTTTAAATTTCACAATTTCCTCCCTTGGGAGTATACTTCATTAATTCTACAAGCTAAATTCATCATAATAAAGACATAATAATGGTTATCATAATATACATCATAGTAATACCATATTACTGCACATTACATGGTTATACACGGTTACAAACAGTATAAATGACGTCAGTTGTGGTCATTTAGCAATCTCAAGCTCATTAATACAGAATTTCGTTTCAAGTTTAGGTAACAAGTCAACTTACTGCTATGATTTAAACAATTTCAGTCACAATATATATAATAAAAAATTGGGGTGAGGGTGGGTGGGTAGCTTTGTTGTGTGCGGCTTGCATCCTATGTTTAAACTGACCAGTTTGTTACCGCCCGGAAGTCAAAGCTGGTGTTAAGCAACTCGAAATTATATGCGTCAAAAATCATTTTAAGGTTTTATCGTTCACTTAATGGTGGTGAACTGTCATGCGTGAGGTGTAATTTGGATGAGAAAACAGAAGACGGGTTTGGGGGAAAGAGGTCAATACTTTATTGACATATAATTTAAATTTCCCAATTTCCTCAAGTTCCCCCAAATCTAATATTAAAATGAAAATTACAATAAAGGATATATTAAGATAATCATATATATGAACAATCCATTGACAAGGCTGCCTCCAATATAAAAAATGATCACAGTTTTTTAGTATTTGAATTGAATTTGAATTGCAGTGCTTAACAGAAATATACATTAAATTGATGTCTATTACTTTCAAATTTGCAAATAACCAACAAAAAAAAACCCAACTAATTATTTATTTGTAACACGAAAAATCAAATCCTGCTAACCTCTAAAACATGCAAGGTGGATGATGCTGCATAGATCATCTCCTAAGAGCATAGGACTGCCTACACTATAAATTAATTCTTTTTGCTCTCTAATTCAAGGTGCTCAGGGTTAACACACAATTTCGAATGAGAGAGGTGGCTACAGTCAATATGTCTACGCCGCTTCAAGTAAATGCACACAGTCAAATACAACTGCATACATGAGTCTATGAGACCTAACTTTCTGATCAAAGGGGTCCCCAGTTAAATGTTTATAAACATTTGTCACTTTTCTGTAATCACGGCTTTTGCCACCGGTCCACATGAGACAACTTAAGGTGTGACTTCTATCAGGGGCTCTCAAGCAAATTATTCATGTAGTCTGAATGACTCTAATGACATTGACGATATTCAATGGGTTGAAATTAAAATCCACAATTAGAACACCCAAAATGGACTAAAAAAAACAAACTCATCTTTACCTCACCTTACATTTAGTGATTGTTGGTGAAAACTTCCCACATAAGTCTTCTCTTCTGTGGTAGATGATGACAGAAGACATCCTCTTTTGTACAGTCTAAGTGCAATTTTCTTTAACATTTATTTGTTCTTGCTCCATCGCGTCCATGTTGTCAGATGACAAGGTTTGATATAGCAATGTTAAAGCAACCAATAGCTAATGCTTTATATTGGAAATTCTAATGCTTATGAAACAAAAACTATACAATATTAAGATTGTATATTTTCTTT
>JAGTTF010005248.1:0-10000 GCA_019095985.1 Streblospio benedicti | reverse complement strand
TCTCGTGACATTAACTTTATTTTTCTTATTTTGTAAATATTTGAAAGGTGGATATAGTGATATTAAAGCAACCAATAGCTAATGCTTTATAATAGAAATTCTAATGCTTATGAAACGAAAACTATACAATATTAAGATTCTATATTTTCTTTTATTTTTTCTTCTATTTCTGCTGCTTTAATGCGGTCTAAATTAAATCGATGTTGGTTCAAATGTTTTATATATTTTTATTTACTCTATTTACTCGAAAGAGTCATATATGGCCCTCTCTTCTCTAACGAGTTTGATTAATTCTTCAGTTTGTTGGGTATTAAGATCCATCTTGACTTGTTGAAATATTTAGTGAAAGGGAGAGGCAGGTGGTTTTACAAGTATGTACAACTATAGTATCACACACAAGACAATTGATTTTTTGCATTAAAGATCAATAATTTATTGGGATTTTAATCACCGCGCGTCAGAAAGTAAGATGAGGAAACACAACAATGCAAATCATATATAAGCAATCCATGCAACAGTCCGTTTATACGTGTAATGTGGTGGATTTACCTCGTCTTCCATCGACACCGGGTTGAGCTTGTACATATGATCAGTGTAACAGCGACCAACAATGGACCTACCTGATTGAAATCCACGGCTTGTGCAGCTTGAGATGTCCACCAAAGGGGTTGCCTGCAATCATGCTGCTCGTGACGCCAACTATCCGGCCATTCTCCCTCCAGGGCACGTTGAGGTCCAGACTTGGGTGCATTCGATTCCAGCGTGGCCTCACCGGGCTTGGGACGGACACTTAGTTTTTTTTACATTTATTTTTGTCTGACTCCTCTAATGCGTCTTTTTTAATCTTGTGCTTTTTTTCCAGATAAGACATAATGTTAGACATGGATAGTGTTATGGCAGTATGATTGCTCGAATACTAAACAACTTTTTTGCTCCTCATTCTTTATTCCATATGGTTCAAACTGAAACACATAATACTTAACATATAATACAAACAAATATAATACATATGAATACGATGGTGAAACAACTAAGAAAACTTATATCAAAATATATATCAAACTTTAACTTGCATCAGTTGTCCTTGTTACATATTTTCCTTATTTTAACCTTTCATTACTGCACATGACTTTGCAATTTACACACATGTATAAAAATACATATAACCATAAAAACATGCCTTTTAGCCATACAAATAAACAACCAGGTAAAAACTAATATGAAACCATTCATCTTATCAACTACAAGCTAATAATAATCAAACTTTATTCCAATTTCAATTTAAACATTTTTCAACTACCATGATATATATTCTAAATAAATAATAATTAACACTAAATATTTGATGAAAACTTTTTCCCTATAATTAAGTTCACAGCAAATGTTAAAACATTGGACACATTTACATATTTTTTTAAACTTGCTTAAACACTTTCTGATTTACTGCACAAAGGGTTATCTTATTTTGAATTTACTAACAATGTATAAAAAATCTCAAAAGTGATAAAACTGTGATTAATCATGCCTTACTGGTTAGTAGTCTAAACAATACAAATAAACAACCAGGTAAAAACTAATATGAAACCATTCATCTTATCAACTACAAGCTAATAATAATAATATACACTATTATTTAACTATAACTGAGCATCAAAAATACCAAAATCTTAATTAGCTGGCCTTAAATTTTTTTTTCATCCTTTGTTTCATTTTTCTGGCGAGGCCATGGTCACAGGCCTACCAATTAGTATGGATATAGCTGTATTGGTACAGATTGGAGGGTCTAAATACGGGTTTATATTTTACAGTGCAGACTACAGATTTTCATTGATCAGATTAGTATCATTCCTTATTTTCTTACTGTTCGAACTTAGGGGATAAGTGGGTTTCCTTTTGCTTTTGCTTCTTGGATTCCGATCACTGACACTGCCATTTGTGCATATTTTACTTGGACTTAGTGATGACATTTGCTCCCAGAAGCTACGATTGCTGACAGGATCGTCCTTCCACTCATTCTGAATATATATCTATTCTGACCCTGATTCTTTTATTATTCTGTGTTTTTGTTTTGTTTTTGTTTTGTTTTTCATGTGGTGAAGTCAACAATATTACTTATTAAAACATTTTGACTAGCTAAAATAAAAAAAAAAAAAACTACGGCATAATGTTCTAAGTATGACATGCGGAGAATCAATACCATATTCCAGCATAAACTTTGAAGTATCCTCCTTATTATATATCAAAAATAATTGCCGAAAGATACGTTTGTATGCACTAATGAATGATAAAAATTTACATTTATGAAAATGACACCACAAATTGCTACCATAGAAATTATTACAAAAAAGTTTTAAATAATTTACATATCACATATATACTACATTTTTAAAATTTAGATATCAACATATTGCCTCGTCTATACGTAACTCTTATCTGCTGCTTAATGTCAGCATTATCTGACATGTCTTTATTTAAAATGACTCCTAAATATTTATGCTCATCTACAAAATTGATGATGTTGCCATTTAAATACAAGTTAGGACATTGATAGGTTTTTAACCAACTAGGTAGCACAGCTAAACACAATGTTTTTTTAGTATTGTACGTAAGATACATAAATACAAATTTCAGTGGTTATGAGGATAAATAGAAAAATAGAATGATTTTTTTAACAAACAAATTTACTTACGTTATTGTTCACAAAAAAAGTTGCTATTTCTCACGAGCCGTAATGAAGAAGTGTCTTGCTTGTCGCGCTATTTTGAACGTATGACGAACATTCACATCACACAATGTTATTGATTTTCAGATTTTAAGTTTTTTTTCTTGGAAACACGGAATGATGGGTGATTTACACCCCCTATATCTTCTCCGCACGGTCCGTGTGTAGGAGATAAAAAACACACCCTTTTCCATGTTTTTTCTTTCAAGGATAGGACTTGATAAAGTGGGGAGTGGGCTCCCTGGGCATGTTGCATATGATATCTTACTATACTTTTTACTTTAATTATCCACACCCACCTTTTGTCTCATAACTTCCTTTAACCAAAACAGCTTTCTATTAAACTAACATCCTTTGTTGCAGAATGGGCAAGTGTAGATAGAATACATGGCAAAATAGCTCAAACGGTTCTATACATTACAAAATACTGAAGTGTTTGTGTATTTTCTGTAAACGTTACAGAGTGCAGTACTTTACGTGTCATAGTGTTACACCAAACGTGTGTTATGGACGTATCTAATTACGTAATATTTTCTGAAGGGGTCAAAGTGCATAGTGTCATATATCATGTATGTCTTTACCCACAGGGTACAAGTTCACATCGTCTTGAAAACTACTATTTTAATCGTGAATAATAAAGGGACAGACTGTAGAAGGCTCATGCAAAATAACCCCTTATGGGTTCCAGACAAAATAAAGCAAGCTGCATACATGTTATCACAAGAGGCTGATTTCTTTCAGGTTTGTTGTATTCCCCTGCTCGCAGAATGACGACTTTTAGACCAATAGTGATGTCTGGACCAAGTGGGTCTGGAAAGTCGACTCTTGTCAAAAGACTGATGGAAGAGTATAAGGACTGCTTCGCATTCAGTGTGTCGCGTAAGTTCACTTGCATCCATGCAGTTTCTGTAGATGTGTGGTACAATTGTCATCTTGAGGTTCTACTAAGCAGACTATCAGTTTCCTGAATGATTTTTGCAGATTATAAATAATTGTGGTGAACAAAACAAGAGTTGAGAGTTAATGAAAAGTATATGTTAATTAAGGTTTTGGGCAAATGGTCACTCAATCATGGTCACTCATAGTTCATTCATAGAATTAAGCACATAACATATTTTATTATGATTTGTTTGGTAGCAACTTACAATGGATTTTATTGTGACTAGTTTAGAAAAATGTGCATCAATGTCAATGAAGTAGAACATTTTACTACGAATATAAATAAATTCAATTTATTTCATTTAATGCATATAGAACCTTACCTTCAAGCAATCTCCAAGCATTCTTCAAGGTCCTCCTCTGGTAGAGATAGCTCTATCGATATTGTTTCTTCTTCTGAAGAAGAACTCATAGCTGGAGTAAAATAACCTGGCTTTGGCTTAGAAAATATGTTGACCAATGAGAGTAGCCCGCATTCTATGCTATATAGTACTGTCCTTAGATACTACCCAGGAAAGTGATTGCAGGCGAATTTCCAAAAAAAAAACAAAAAAAAAAAACCATGGCCACGCCCCTCTTTGCATAATTATATATAAATTTGTTTGGTAGCAACTTACAATGGAGATTTAAAATTGAAAAAAAAAAAAAAAATAAGATGGATTTAAAATGGAAAACTTTATAATAGTATAATTTACAATATTGGTTGGAAATAAGTCTCTTCTGAATTGTCCTGAATTGTGTAAAAGCTGAAAACGAAGTTTTTATGTCAGCATCCTGCTGCCAGCAGTAATTAACTGATGCTGAGTATATTGCTAATTGCCACCTGAGGACAGCAGATCAATTATTGATCTCGTGCTCAAACAGTGCTGTGTATTCCTATGATGTTATTAACATTGATACAGGTGAATATTTCATGCTGTTAAAGGAAAGGTGCGTAGCAGGTTACATTCTGCCACAGTTTTGTGTGTCGATATAGATCTCTATGTATATCTAGAGCAAAGGACTTTCTGCAAATATACTACTACAACCTAAGGTTTATTTGTCAACTGCTGAGGGTGTCCCAGTTTCTGGCAAAACTATCCCATGTATTGTTCTTATTTACTAGATTAAAGAAGATATATTTAAGTTTGTTTTCATCTTTATGTCAAACCACTTACGCATCTGTTGTAGCTTTATATTGTTGAATCGCTTTCACTTCATTTCTCAATATGGTCTCGTGTTCTGGCTTTAATGATGTTGCACCTATTCTGGAGAGAGAGTAACTTTTGTAAGCATCTGATTCGAGACTTCATTAGAAATTGACTCTAGATGAAAATGCTACTACTCAATACCAACCCACTGCATAATCCCATGAACATCAAAAATACAAAATTCCTTGTCATAGAGCAAAATGCACAGGGTTTGCATTGTTACTGATTGTGCCATTAGCATCATCACTATCAGGCATTAGAAGTTTGCATTGTGTAAATGTAAAAGTATGAAATACATTGAAAAGACAGTATTTTAACAATTTTTATCATAAGCCATTCAGGTCAGCTTTCAAATTTCAATTTCTCTATGTTGTGGATAGTGCTGTGTAGGTAATAGTAACCTATGTATTGCTTTATAGATTCATATATCACATCCTATGTTCATTCAATTTCATGGGCATTTTCTATGTTTTATGAAATGGTTAGACACTACAAGAAACCCCAGGCCTGGCGAGGAAAATGGCCAAGACTACTACTTTGTTACTCGTGATGAGATGAAAGCAGCCATTGCTAACAACGAATTTCTTGAGCATGCAGAGTTCTCTGGAAACATGTACGGAACAAGGTAATGGTGTAGCATCCATGATGACAGCAAAGTAAATGTGATAAAAGGCACTTTTATGAGCAGCAGTCCTACTAAGCAAATGTAATATTTAGTTTGTTTGATATTTGTAGTAAGAAAGCAGTTGAGGAAGTCATGAAAACTGGAAGAATTTGCATCCTCGATGTTGATATGCAGGGTGTGAAAAATGTTAAGAAAACAGACATTGATGCACGATACATCTTTGTGAAAACACCTACTCTCCAAGTTCTTGTGAGTTGAATTTATTGTTCTCCATTGTTAGTGCTAATTCATTTAGCACCTTATATATATTTTATGTGCCATTGTTTTCTCTTCCACGTTCATGTGCCATCAGTTTCTCTTCCTTTTACTCTCTTGGAGCTGCGGCAGGAATCAACGTTTAATACTAGGTGTTGATTGCTGTTGAGTTTTGCAGTTCATGTCAAAGGTATGAAGCATCTGTAGACTTTGGCTCTACAACACAAGATTAAGTTCTATGCACCAGTCTGGATTGCTGTATCAGAGACTGTATCAAATTCTTAGTTTCCTTGACAAATCATTATAAGATGCAATGAACTTGTGTGTGAAATTTCGATTAAAAATTGATTTCATGAAACTTTTCAATTATACAGTATAACAAAAACATGAACATAACAAGTTGTAGCACACAACGTGCGTAAACATTAACATAAACCATAAACACCTCAAGTGCAATTTAATGTCCTGCACATCCAATTTCAGATTGTATTCTAACAGTTTTTATCAAATCTCCAACGTGATACATTTTAATAATGGAAAACAATAGAAAATATCTGAATTTGAGCATGCAGTAAATAATCTTGAAATGTCAATACACACATCTGCAAAGATGTCAACTTCTGGCAATATAACAGGCCTATAACACAGGCAAGGGTTCATACCTGAGGCTAACATAACACAATGCATTCATAACCTAATTCATAATGCACCAGATAAACATCAGATAAACCTGTATCGAACGGTTTTTCACCACTCGTGAACTATTGTTTACCAAAATAAGAGTTCGTTCCGAACGCCACATTACCATGGCTTTACTTCTTTTAGATTGTTCTCTTGCCTTTTAAAATTTAATGTTTGTGTTTGTTTGAATTGATCATACCTTCATGACCTGTGTATGTGTACAAAATGTCTATACCTTTAACCTTTTAACCTTTCAACAGCTTGCTGCTGTGGGATGATGCTATGATTCTGGTCTCACAATTATCGTGTCACTTAATATAGTTAAATGGAAGCTTAGGGTTGTAAAACCTGTCTTCAGCTATGAAGATGGTAAGAATATGCTTGGTAGAAAGAAGTGAGAGAGTATGTTGAGAATGTCCTAGCAAAGAAATAGCCAGCTCAAAAGCCTCTGCACATGAATGCATGGTAAATTTGTATAAGCAAATATGACAACGTAAATTGATAACTTAAATTAGTTCCTACTTTTTTACAATATCTTCCTACTTTTTTCCTACTTTTTTGTGCTGTTTCTTCCTACTTTTCTCCTACTTTTTTATAATGTGCTGCTGGAGAGCCTGAACATACCAATTGTCAGCCAAGTGTGGGTGCATTCTTGAGTCACAACTGTCCCCTATTAATTATGTTGGGTCTATCAGCTATTCAATAAAAACTGGTTTATCTTAAGAATATAAAATCAATTTTTTTTATAAATACTAGATGCGATTGGCAGTGAATTGACACTCATTTAGGAAAAAAAAAAACAATAATTACTATATGTGCTTGGCTACATTCTAGTTAAATTTTTTGCAAGGTGAATTAGGAAAAATGAAAATGACAACTTTGAGATTGATCATTTGTTGCTATGTATCTTTGATGCATATACAGGGCCGAGTATAACCCTACAATGAAATAAAATCAAATAATTCAAACTTGTCAGTAACGGCTTGCAAAACGTTATTAGAAGATATTGAAATTGGAAGTTGTCATTTGATAAGTGCCAAATCAGATTTACCGCACTAACTTACTAAATAATCTTACCTCTTTCATCATGATGCATTTTCGTATGTGGTTTAAGGTTTTAATAAGTTTGTTATTGTGACGTTGCCATATACAATTTATACAATTAAGTATTACATATATATATTATGGCCCAGCCCAATGGGCTTATAATGTCACAATTTAAATATAACATATAACTAGGTAGGTAACATATATGACAACATAAAGGTAAAACAATACACATATATACACACCCACACAAATCTATACAAAACATATCACACTCAACTATTAAATAATTTTTCTTTTCTTAAGTTGAAACAATCAAGAATAAATTTTGATAAACTTTTACATTTTTATCAAACAGAATACATAACCTGTTTTCATATGACAGCTCATTAAAGTTTGGATAATAAGTGCAAATATTTCCTGCGTAAATTATCATAACAACGACAATCAAATAAAAAATGGGTTTCACTCTCTACTGCCTTTAGATTTCATAATGCACAGAGTCTATCTTCCAGCTTTATATTTCTGAATCTCCCAGTTTCAATATTAAGGGGAAAAATACGTAGAACCTAATCACGACTGCAAATTTCTAAAATTGGAAACCCTCCTCTCTGAATTCACGACCAAAGTGTTGATCACATGTTTTTTTCACTATTTGGAATGTTATGTTTTGCAAATGTCTGGATTTGCTTTCTTTTTCCTAATCCTTATTTTCTCTTCTTTAAAATGATATATAATATAAAGGTTTAATCTAGTTTGAACCGGCGAACATAAGCCTAAGAATGATGCAAGGTCATGGGAGGTTGGCCTCGATTTTGAGGCATGCGCCAATGAAAACTGCCCAATTAACTTAAATTACAGAGGGATAAAAAAATGACAACAAATAGTTCTTTATTCAGAATTTTTTTTTCTCTTTCTAATTCATAATTTAGATGGAAATAATCTGCAATAATATGCGATTCCATTCATGTAAATAAGCGTATGTAATTATTTTAATTTAATAGTTTATTTTGAGCATCAATCACTCGCAACGTCATATTTGACAGTCTGCGATTGGCAGGAAAACACATGATGATTCTTGTGCAATAATGCAACAAAAATCACTGAATTGTGTGTGTTGGGATGGTAAGAATAAGAACTACAGTGCATTTTTCTATAACATAGTTTATTTTTACATAAATTGAAAAAATAGTCAAAACACAGGAATAAATTTTAAAAACCCATCTTATATTTGGTGAGTGCGCAACAGCAGCTTTTTACTTCTTTTTGCAACGATAAACGTTGAAAGTGTTGCAGATTTTGAAATCCGTTTAACATGGGTAAATGGGAAAATCATGTCTACAAAATCCCCCCCAAAACAGACAAAGAAATGTTAATAACTTTGTCAATTCTTGTCGGATTTTGGTGATCTTTTTTTTAAAATGATTCCTATGAAACGTAGAATTTTTTTCAAATTAAAAAATTTTTTTTTGAAAATTTTTCAATTTTATCCCAGTGTAGCTACCATGGTAATGAATAAAATATCGTACTTCTTTTTCAGTGGCTTCTGATTTCAAACACTTTGCTTCATAAATAAATCCCCTATGGTAACAAAGTACCGATTTGCCATTTGCAAATTTTGGTTCTGCAAAAATTGGGGCCATATTAGAAAAATATCAATACACAATAAGCTTTTAACCGCTCTATACCAAAGAGTTGACAGAAGTGTACACTTGTGGGATTGAATTCAGTATCAGCTTTGAAGTGGTCACAAATATTGGGCGTTTTTATGATGTAATTGCAACTAATCTAGAGTTATAACAGTGTCTTAAATTGATATTACCTGCATTATATTCAATTATATACATTGTGTAGTGTGATAATTTACCACAATACTCTAGTGTTCTCATAAGGAATCATTTTTCCTACAATTGTAAGAAACTAGCACCAACAATTAATCCTTTGAAAGTTACACTCTAAACAAAGCTACTAAAGCATGGCTAGTCGCTTTGGTGGACTTTGCTTTTCTTCACTTTCTTTTTTTTCTTTTTCTTTGAATCATTCAAATGGTTGGAGTTCATGGTTGACATGGCATATTCTCCGCTGAAATAGCAACGATACGTTGAAGCAAATAATATGTAATCTTAACACTAAGTGGTCAAAACAAGACCATAATGCACAGTGTATGGCATGGCTTTTATAAAGATGGAGAACGCAAAAAGTTATTATATTTCAAGGTGCCAGGACAGAAAAAGATTTATACTTCGAGAGGTGCAAGGACTCAGGACGCTTTTGTCATGGCTTTTCATTTTAGCTGTCAGACTGGGGCTTTACCTGGTGTGTGTTGTGGGTGGGTACAGTGGGTTGCTATACGCTCCCTGCTGCTGTTGGATGGGTGGCAGCGGCCCGGCCCGTGCGCTCGGCAGGGGTGGTGGCTGCGAGGGAGACGCGTACAAGTCACCGGCCGCGGAGGGTTGGGGGCGGTTTGGCGTGGTCCCCGCCTCCATACTGCCACCTGCAATAGCAAACATAATCGGCTTACAAACAGTATCTTGGTGTGTT
>JAGTTF010005247.1:0-47146 GCA_019095985.1 Streblospio benedicti | reverse complement strand
CGCGTCCCTATTGCCCTGCTTGTCGCTCGTGCGCGAGTTTGCTGGCAAACGGATGGCGAACTTCTTCGCCCATCTCGGTCGCGTCGCCCCCTGCGTTGGTTGATTTCCGCGTCGCTCTCGTCTGTGCTCACCTCTCGCGACTCCTGCTGATTCCAATGGTTGGAATCAGACAGCTCGTCGCGCCGCAACTGTTCTTCATCATCCTAGGTGGTCCGCGCTACAAACACGTTGGTGTGCGGCTGTCCGATCGCACCATGCGGTACGTCGCCACCCGCAGCAGTGTCAATCTCCTCTGCGGCCCCATCTGATGGAAGTGGTGGCAAGGGTGGCAGTGCCAGAAGCACCGACTGCACCCCGCCAGTCATCCCCATCAACTCTAGGGTCACGAGGGAGCTGCTCCGTGTTGTGATGTGAGCCTGAGGATCGGCCCGTTTTCTCCTTATCGCACCGCCTGCTACTGGCTCAGCTTGTCGCTGCTGACCCTGTCGCGGCGGCGGTGACTGTTACTGTAGCGCACTTCTCGCGCACGTCCCCGTCGCGGATATTGGGTCGTCGCTTGCGCGATCTCCCACCCGACGAGACGAGAATTGACTCCCAACGCTTGCATGTCCATCGCGGTGTTAGACACCACTCTCTTTAATCCACTGGGCCGACGGGATCGCCGCCCCTTTCCTAAGCCTCGGGGGCTTCTGCTGCTTTGGAGTCTCGGCCTTCGCAGGATCTCTGGGTATTGCATCCGAACGAGTGGTTTATTCAACCTGCCACGTCCCTGCGTGTACCCTCGTGAGATCCTGGTCACGGCACCAAACTGTAAACAAAGTAGCTGGAACGTCTGGAACATCCGAAACCAATCTGCTACTGGATCAACAGGAACACGTGCGCCTCGCGGCGACACTCCCCCAGGGCTCACCCCCTTTTCAGGCGGGGCCCTGGCTGCGCTGCAGACGTTCCTCAGCTAGACCACTCCTCGTTGTGTTTCCTAGACTACATGTGCACCACGTACCGGGACTGTCGACTGTCCTTGGGTAGTGGGGTGTATTACCCGGGTTTCACGAGAGGCCTCCACACGGGGAGGACTTCGCACCGGTGCTGACACGCTGTACTACGGGCGTCCCCTACGTACAACCACGGTAGACCTAGTCCACGACGGTGAGGGAGGAAGGCCATCGGCCAGCCTCGGTAAGTAACAAGTAAAGAGGGCCTACTCCTTTTCAGGTAGTAGGTTGCCAGCCCTACGTGCTGCTGTACCAGCGTCTAAGAGAGAACTGCCGCTAATCGGCTCAACACAGTACAAAAGAGAACTTATACTACAGGGGTTGTTTATACTCTATGAGCATAAAATAACCAACAATTACTGATATGTATGTTATTATATGTATGTTCACATATATTATTTAGGTTTCATATGTATGTTACATGTATGGATATGATCATAAATACAGACTCTCCAGCAGCACATTATAAAAAAGTAGGAGAAAAGTAACTGAATTAGCATAAAAAAGTATGAAAAAAGTAGCAAAAAGTAGGAAGATATTGTAAAAAAGTAGGAACTAATTTAAGTTATCACTGTATTTGTCATCTTTGCTTGTACAAATTTACCATGCATTCATGTGCAGAGGCTGTTGAGCTGGCTAATTTTTGCTAAGGCATTTTCTACAAACTCTCTCACATCTTACTACCAAGAAATTCTATCATGATGGACATAGCTGAAGACAGGGTTTACAACCCTAAGCTTCCATTTAACTATATCAAATGGCCCTGGCAGGACTCAAACTCACAAACCCAAGTTTTGAAACCAGAATGATACTATCATCCCAAGCAGTGCGCTGTTACAAGGTTAAAGGTGTAAACATAATTTTGTACACATACACAGGCCATGAAGCTATGATTACAACAAGCAAACAAAGACAAACATTAAAAATGCAAAAGAACAATCTAAAAGAAGTAAAGCCAGGGTAAGCTATACCATATCAACTTAGTCCATAAACACAACTAAGATGTATTTGCAACTATAGAAACTGGTCATCAATATTTATAGATGCGTTTAATTGTAAAAATAGCTCTGCTACAGATTCATGGTGTCTATAATAAACCTTTTGTAGGTAACCTGACATTAATCACTGCAAAGAGCCCAAGTGACTGATACAAAAATTCTCAAAAGTAAAGAATGAATGTATGGAGAAAAAGGGTCTGAGAGTGAATGCAAGGAAGACGAAGATCATGAATTGCGGTACTGATCTGGATCTTCTCCAAAACTCAGGCAAGGTCCCCTGTGCTGTCTGCTGCACTTGGAGTAGGAAGAAACAGCATCTTCTGCAAAGGCTGCAAGAAGTGGGTGCACAAGAAATGCAGCTGACTGAAACACCTGACATAGGACACAAATTGTAAACGATGCCAGGGAACTGCGAGACCAATTGATGACAGACAACATGATGGCTAAGACATTGCAACCACAACAAGTGTGACGACAGCTTGGAAGATGTTCAAAGATCTGCTACCAGTTCTGTGGACACCACTTTTGTGCGGGGTGCAATACTCCATGCTATTGAAAGATGACACTGGCCACCCTTGGCCAAGCCAAATCTTCATCATCGGCAGTGCGACGACAGGGCAATGATCAGACAGATCTGCAATGTGAGGCCGGAATATGTGGCCACCTCCAGGTCAAATGAACGTCTCAAGCTTCTCAGCAAGGAGGACCTGGACCTTATTCTAAGGGAGAGAATGTTCCGTTGGTATGGACACATGGAACGGTTAAGCCGTGGAATCAAGACAGCATGGGACATGTACGTATCAGGAAGTCGTGGAGCAGGGAGACCTAAGACGACATGGAAGCAGGTGACAGAGAGGGATCAGAAAGACTGGAAACTCACAAAACTGAACCTCATGACAAAGACATTTGGAAAGCAACCATGTGTGTAGCAAGCTAGCTACCTGGAAGGGGGTCCACTGATATGGACGTTGCCCCAGCACCTGCGCGTTAATCAAAATTTCAAAGATGAAGATAATGATGATGAAGTACCTAACAACTGTTTATAACAAAAATCAAAAGTACTAAAGAAATTTGTAAAATGTAATCTTCTAGCATTAATGTTTTGTTATTTGAAAATAAAGAAAACACAATTAAATCAAAGCATATAAGTAGTTTGGAAATTTGGTAAAAATCTACTCCCCTAAGCAAAGCATCATTGGGGTAGAGTCTAGAGACATAAAAAGAGCATCAAACATTTACATGCAAAACTATATCAAATGGCGCATTGTTTCTATATGATGTCAATAGTTATTAAAAGCAAACTAATGTAAGTCATTTTTTGTAAAGAGATTCATTGGATTTCTTTTTCATATCCACCAGTATCACTAATTTTGCGATAAATCCATAAAAACTGAATCTGATAAATTATCTATTTTAAAAGACTGCATACTTCTAAAACGTATGATGCATGATTTTATATTGCCCTTTTTCCTTGTTTTGCATTGCTTCTTAGATTTCATTTTCACTGAATTTTCCATGATTTAGCAATGACCATTGTATCATGAAGATGTATTAAATTTGTTGCTCTTTTTGTAAGTTACACATTTTTTAATCCAATGTCCAATCAAATAATACTAAAACATAACAAAATTTGAGAAAATGCACTTTATGAAGATATCAATGATACTGATGATGCCTCAAATTCTACCATTAAAAGTGAAACCCATTGATATATTAAACTATTTAGTAAAATATTGATTAAAACAAAACATAATGTAATTCCAATCTAGAATACAAATGCTTATATCAATAAAACTAATTTATCATGGATTATTAACAAATGAAATATTCAAAGCTGCTCATTTCTTTCGTAAACGCAAAAAATGAACAAAATTCCTGAAATTGACCTATAGTATAACCTTGATGGAGAGGTCAAAGGTCAAATGTGATGTTTAATTTGGATTCCACATACACATGTTCTTATCCAAGGTCAATACAAGTTGTTACTCTAAATTTGTTATTAATCGAGATAAATGCAATTTTATGAAATTTTGACCACAATGACCACTGTTTGACCTTGAAGGAGAGGTCGAAGGTCAAATCTGATGTTTTATTTGGATTCGACATACATATGTTCCTATCTAAGGTCAACACAAGTTTTTACTCTAAATTTGTTATTAATCGAGATAAATGCAATTTTATGACATTTTGACTCGATGACCCCTGTTTGACCCCGAAAAATATATTTCGCCATCAAATATTTTGGGCAAACATCATTTTTCCTTAAGAGTAGTATCTAAGGTACAAAAAAAATATGTTTGCAAAAACTCCTACGGGGGGGGGAGTGTTTCCATACGGAGCCCGCGGATTAACAGTCTATCTGTACAAAATTTACAAACTAGAATTTTCAACTTGAGGATCTCTGCAATTCTTTTAGACTTTTTTTCACTCGGCTTTACATCTAGGCCATTGTTATATTCTACACATACTTTTTTTTTAATTTGTGCGCGAAACCCCACAGTTTATAGCACTTGTTATTTATTGCATATCCTACAAGACAATTTTATAAATCGTAGTTATATGACTTGTATTGTAGTTTGAAAAAAAGTGTGCATGCTTTTATTTTAATTACACTCTTTAACTGTGATTATTATAGAAAAGGCTACAGAATTACCATTATGTGTCCGGCACAAGACCTTACTGAAGATTATACCTTGTGAGGATGATGATATAAAAATATGATTGAACATGAATCAAATTAAGAAAGTAATATATTGGTCAAAAGACTAAATGAAACAGTTTGTTGACACAGTATTACAATAAGCTATTTCATTAGCTAATTATTGAAATGTTTGGGTGGGCTGTCGCCAAATTCTAACCACCACCTTTACAACTTTTTGAAGCAATTTCAGATGTTCTCTTATTAATATATTTTTATATACTGTAAATCAAGAATATATTTTGGCTATTAAATTTTTCAATTTTCATCTATAAATTATTTTGTGACAATTTAATGTTGCGATTTTGGTCCATCCTGGACCTACTTTACATAGGCTCTTAATGTTTGTTGACTATTTAAGTTTGTGTTTTTTTGCAACTACCCACAAAATTTGCAAATTAGATCATGTGCAACATTTCTAGTTTTACAGTAAATATAATTTTATATAAAAACTGCTTTTTCAGACTTGTTGTGGCTTTGCAATTTGTATTTACATACAGCACTGGTCATAAAAATAATAACTGTAATTAAAAAATAAAAAATAAGTGATGATGTATTACTAGAACTCAGAACATTTTATTTAACTGCTAGATTATACATAGAAGTGTAATACTTATGCTAGTAAGGTAATTATGAATAAAATGAAACAAATCCCCCAGACAATCAACTTAGTCAAAGGTATATACAAATTATTTAACACAGTATTTATAGTTGCATACAATTTATTTTTCAATTGCATAGAATTTTTTTTATTAGGTACACCCAGTTTGTTGAAGGAAACATTGTGCACCCGATCCTATCTAAGGATTATGAGAATCCTCTTACGAGTATGTCATAGTAGTACAAATTATCCATTACTTACAGTTCACTTAAATACAACTTGGCCAAAGAAACAGAATAATACAATGTGAGAACTCCTTGCACTGAACGAATGTCACACATTTTTTATCATTCATCTTATCATTCGTCTTTGACCCTCAAAATATTTTATTCTAAGGTCATATCCACAAGGAACATTGTAGATTTCACAAACCTCTTCGGCTAGTTGTTCAAGCGAGACATAATGAATCAAGGCTTTCGGAAGAGGCAAAAAATCAAACCCATAGAATGATTTGTTAAGGACTCGTTCTCTAATTGCTATCATGCACGTCTTCTTCAATGTAGGTGGTAATCCTGCAATGCGCAGAAATTCTTGTTTCTGTTCTTCATAATAATGATATTCAGCAGCATACTTTTCTTCCATATTGATTGCCATCTGAGTACCAAACCCATGAAGAACAGCGACGGGCGGAATATCTGAAAATTCCACTGTAGTGTGTAGCTTTGCATTATATACAATGTGAAACAGAACTTTAAGCATGTGCATATCACACACTGGATGCAGAGGATTTACATCGAATCTTCCCCATGTAGCTTCTATCTTTATACAAGGAGGAATAGTGACAGTTGATACTAGGTAGTGCAGTGTACACCAGTCACGACCTCTGAGGTCTCGACCACGATGCTTTAGTGCATTAAGTAGCACAGGGACAGTTGTTTTTGATGGAAAATAGGGTAGAGTATCAAACAAAGATGGTTTACACGAAGCTCTTTCCAGTGGAGTGACACCCCACCAGTCTTTAACATTTGCAGTCTTCTCTGAAATCAGTCGTTCAACAATTTGACGAGGAGCGTTTTCATGGTCCAATGCCAGATAAAGTGGAGTCATTTCCCTTCCCACATTGACACGCTGAAGGTTGACATCAACATTTCTTTTCAAAAGCAAATCAGCAAGGTCCCATCGCCCTTTTAGCAAAACCAGCTGGAGTGGCGTATTACCCCAACGGTCAGGTTCATTAATATTTTGGCTAGTAATCAATCCTTTAAAAATATCGGCATCAACACCCTTCTTTTGAAAGATAACATCATGCAATACCGTGCGCGAGTTTTTCTTTATGTTACAATCAGCACCATAGCTTAGCAAATAACGGACTAAATTCCAAAGTTGCTTTCGAATTGCTATCCAAAGTGGTGTGTTGCCACCACTATCAACTATGTTGACACTTTCTTCCGAAATGTAGGGCCTAATCAACACTTGCATTAACTTTCTTTCTACGTAGTCCATGTCAGAATCCAGCTGCTCCTTCCATACTTTTCGATTTGGCAAACGATGAAAGACTTCATGCAACGCAGTCCTATGCTTATTATTGACTATATTTATGTCTGCATCATTTTCTCGAAGCAAAATAATAGTATCAATTCCTGTCATGCTTTTTGCTGCTAGGATAGCAGCAGTATTTCCATGTATATCACACATATCAATGTTTTCGTCTGTGATCAAAAGTTGGTTGCAGTACTACAGGTCACGTGGCAATGCTATAGATTATTATTGGAAATCGATATCACGAACGCACGCGCCAGTTCTGTTACGTCCGCCCGAGTCATTATTTAGATCTAGGGCCTGGTGCGGGTATTGAAAATGTATGTTGAGGGGAGGGGGTTCAAAATTAATAGCATTGAAGTATAAAAATAAATAAATAAATAAATAAAAATAAAAAAAATGGAACGGTCAAGTGTTCTGGCGATATTCATATGAATCATATGACATTGTCAACCTTTCAAGCTCCACCATTTCATCTGTGGGAGGACATGTTTCCATGCCCTCTAATGGCATAAAGAGTTAAAACCAATTAATTCTCATGGTTAGTTTATCATGGTTAGTTTTAATTTGTCACATAAGTAGGTCATTTATAAAAGTGAGGGGATCGTTAATTCATATTTGATAATAAATCCCCAGGAGATGACAGGTTGGGTTCAATGAAATTGAAAATCCGCCGTCGTCAATTTTAACCGAGCATTGTCTGCTGGAATCATTCCAGATAAACAGAGTACTAGTATCATAAAACATCTATATCAAAGTGATTCTCACTTGGCTACATACAATTATAGAGGACCGATTCTGACTAATTCATTTGGAAAATTATTTGCTAGAATATTGAATGATCGAACAAATGTTATAGTGAAACTGTCAAATGGCATGACAGAATACTTTCAGTCTAAAACAGGGGTTAAGCACAAAGCAGGGGTGTGTCTTATTTAATGTGGGTATATATACCAGAAATGTTCACTGAAATTGTAATGCTCCCATTCTAGAAAAGGTAAAAATATGTTGTTTAATGATGCAGATGACATTGCAACAATATCTACGTCCCCCATTGGATTACAAAATGCCTTGATAAAGGTAAATGAATATCGTAAAAAAATGGAATCTTACATTAAATACAAATAAGATAAAGATGATGATTTTTAATGGCGGTAGAAAAATGAAGACAAAACATTTCTATGTTGGAAATGATCAGGTGAAGATTGTGTCAGAATTTTGTATTTTTGGGTGTAATAACATTCATGACATCTTGGCTCTACAATTAAGACTGTAAACATTAAAACGTCCACCAAAAGCTTTATACAAAATTTAAAAAATCATTTCTGGAAAGGTCAGACATTAGAACTTGCATTAGCTGTTTTAAAACAATGATTATAACCAGTTCCATGTTATGGACGTGAAATATGGGGTTCAAAATTGTCTGAGCCCAAGTTCCTTGGGATGAGACCCGACATTAAAAATACAAAATCAGTGTTTCAAGAAACGTTTGACAAATGTCATTCAAATTGGTAAACTCCATAGCATGTAACAATGCAGTTCTAGTCAAATTTGGCCCATTACAAATTGAAATATATGATTCAGTAATGGCTAAGATAAATGTCCATATAGCCTCTACAACTGGTGGTTGATCGAGGCTAGGTGGGTAATCAAGAAATTATGGTAATGATAAATGCCATAAATTACAAATGTTTGAGTCACATCACCTATATGCGATACAAACAATAAAATGTTGGAAAACTATTTTACTATCCGTTTTATTAATGTTAAAATAATTTGCAACTTTTTACAGCTAAAAATAAATTTAGAACATTAAACTTTATTTCTTGATTAGCATAAATAAATATGTATACAATCTATTCATATAACATAATTATACATCAATATGACTTACTGCCATTAAAAGATACTTTAGACACTTAGTATAAATGGAAATAAGAACTGACACAACATATTAATCTATATACCGTATACGACCATCCAAGCGCCCAGGGCCGTTGACTTGAAATTTTCTCAAACTGGGGGCTGGGCTGTTACACGTGACAGCATTTACTACATAATTCTTAAAGACATTTAAGAAATAGAGGGGAAGGGCTGTTACACGAGGGTGGATACTTGGATGGTCGTATATGGTACTCAAAATATTGTGATAACAACATCCACGTGTAGATTATTAATACTAGGGCGCATCATAAAAGAAACAGCAAGCACGGTGTATCAGCATTTTACTTATATACACAGTACATTTAGACTTCTAAAATATACTTATAGCTATATACAGATGCAGAACATTGAATTTCAGAACATAAGCAATAATTTCCAACAAAAGCTAGCAAAGGATATCAAGAAAATTAATAATAGTGACAAATTACTAATCGCAGCTGATAAGACTACAAATTTCTACGAAGTCCTACCTGATCCCTACAGTAAACTTTGAGATAACAATGTTACTAAAATGTACACAAAAGCTCCCGAAAATCTCGAGAACCATATAAACACAGAAGATAAACAGATCGCAATTGAACTTGAACTGGATGACAGGATCAACATCACAGCCAAAAACCAAGCATTTGTAACTCTTAAAGACCACAAAACGAACTTTAGAAATAAACCTGCATGTAGGTTGATAAATCCTACCAAACCAGAAATAGGAAAGATTAGTTAACAAATATTAGAAAGTACTCAAATGGTACACATTCATCAATGACAAGAGCTTCTGCTCTTTTATCTGCTTTGATGTAAGTGAATTTTACCCATCTACTTCTGAAGAACTCCTGTCAAACGCCCTGGAATTCGCCAGCCACCACCACGAGCTCTCACAGCAAAAAAAGTACATCATCCTGCACGCCAAGAAATCCCTATTGCATGATAAAAATAAGCCATGGTGCAAAAAGGTGATACAATGGGCAGCTATGATGGAGCTGAAACGTGCGAACTTATGGGCCTGTTTTTATCATCCCATTTGCAAAAATCTTGGAATCAATGTTGGACTATATATAAAGGAAGGCGACGAGTGAACTAGCATATCTTAAACAAACCTCCTCGTGAAATAGAGATAGTGCAAAAGGACATATACAATATCTTCGCTAACAACAACTTAATAATTGCAATAGAAGCAAATCATAAAACAATCGACTTTTTGGACATAACATTGTATATCAGAAGTGGAATCTACGTTCACAAACAAAGCAACCACTCCCCTTCTATAACAAATAATATCCCAGAGAACATCGACCGCAGCATTGGTTCAATCTCCCCGTGATCACATTCTCAGAGAAGCCATACCAACATAACAGCAAGCCTTAGATAAAAGCTGGTACAATTACAAACTTAAATACAAACCAACGCCAAATGATAATGTGAACAACTTAAGTACACGAAAAAGGAAGAGAAACATGAGGTAGTTTAACTCACCATATAGCGCAAATGTGAGAACCAATGGAGGCCATCAACTTTTGAAGATTGTTGATAAATGCATTCCGCCAAATCACCTGTTACACAAACCTATAAACAGAAACACTGTGAAAGTAAGTTGCAGATGCATGCATAACGTGAAGCAAATAATATCCAAGCACACCCCAAAATAGTACTTACAATGAGTGCAGTTGTAGCAGAGGCACCCCATGCCCTTCAGACATAGAATACCTGACATCTGGAGGTCTACCAAGCAATGGTTACACAACAGGATACTGCGAAAGAAGAGACCTACATTGGAAAAATATATACTTTCAAGATTACACATAATGTTATATAGCGTGGAAAGTTATCTGAAAACGTAGGACATGTAATCTGTGCCAGACTAAAAAATATTTCATCTTCAAAACTGATATGGCTAGTCTTAACAAGAGGAAAGAGCTGGCATCACAATGCAGACATAAAAGTAGTCATCTGTTGTGTAGCTTCAAAATGAATGAATTGTGATATGTTCTGTAATTATGTTATTTAAATACTTCATGACAATGCTATGTAACATTTGTCCTCAATATGCCCTGTCAACTTTAATTATATACTAGTAGCTATGTACATATATCATATATCTCGAACGTTAAATTATACCACATAGATTAATGCCTTTAGTTAAAAAGTATTAGATTCTAATTAAAATGTAATTTTTGTATTGAACCAAATTGAAGTACCATCAGCAGTCACTGAGTGATGATAGAGTATTATGCTCATGAAACATATTTGTGAAAGACTTGAACTCTATGAGTTTATATCATAGAATAAGGTCATCCCAGCTGTATAATGAAAAATTAAACTAAGGTTTGCACAAGGTATTCTCTACCATCATCATGCAAATCAGTTAAGTACTGTTGAGCCAAATTTTCAGCGCTCACTGGAGCTAACTCTTTTTCCAACTGTCTGTCAAGAGGTTTGTCTAATTTGGTTAAAACACTTGTTTTAACCTGGCATTTTTCTGTTCAATTTTGATTAATTCCAATGACAACTTCATCTGCTCTTTCCACATGCTGGACATTGACATTTCGGTGATGTAGATGGTGTTGTTGCTGTTGAAGTTGGTGTTTCTAGTGATGCTGTTGGTGATGGTACAGAAGATGTAGAAGCTGAAGTTGAAGGTATTGAAGTTTGTGTTATGGATGGTGTAGGTGTCGGTGTAGGTGTAGTTGAGGACGCTATATGTGGTCTCTTAACTGCTTTGCTAAATAATCAGAATTAAAACATATGAATAATTGAAAATTAAAATTGGCAAACATATTTTCTTGATCAATTGACTATCAAATTTATCATTTCTTAATTATTAAATTATTATCATTGAAGGTATTAGAAATAACGTTAGTAAATTTTTTTTGTTCATATTTCTTTTTTCACAACACTATATTTTACCTTCATTGACAGTTTCGCCAACTCCTGTTGGCATCATCAAAGTGACTTCCCGCGTATGTCAGGAGGTTAAATCGAATCGTACACTCGCGAGAGTTTATGGCCCCCCTTGTCCTTTGTTCATGACCGGATATGCACTGATTCCTTGATGGTTCTGGTCTTCCATTCGCTCTTCCTGTCTATCACTCTAGCTCCCTCCCAGTCTATTTTGTGGTTCTGCTGGTTCACATGGTCTGTGAAAGCACTTTTGTTTAGTTCCTTTTGAGACTCTTTCTTTGTGGATCTGGTGTGTGTTCCCTTCTGGTTAGCTTCCATGTATTTCTGAAGCTCCTTCAGTCTGGTATCAAACTTTCTGCCCGTTTCCCCGACGTACACTTTTTCACATGACTTGCATGGAATCTTGTACACAATTTCACATCTGTCCATCTTTTCCACTTTATCTTTCCAACTCTCGCGAGTGCACCATTCGATCCTCGGCAGATTTGACCTCCTGACATGCACGGGAAGTCATTTTGATGATGCCACAGCAGTTGGCTAGACTGTTAATGAAGGTAAAATATAATGTTGTGAAAAAAGAAATATGAACCAAAAATACTTTATACCAACACAATGAACACATTTATAGTAAAATATTGCATAACAATAAATTAAACGAAACATTATATGACGTTGATTGACGTTGATAAGGGATGATGTACATTTTGTCACGCGCCGCAAAAGTGGAACAACAGTGTTCCACTTGGGATGGGTGAGGGGGGAGGGGGGAGGGGAGGTTGCGATGAAGTTTCTGATATTACAATTTTTTGGGAGATCCAAGATTTTTTTGCACACCCTAATATTTTCATATCGATGTAGATTTTCATGTCAGTGATCATCTATTTGCTATTTGATTATGGCATTAAAATTTGCACCAATACATACATAATTGTGATTGATAGATGTCTTAATTCTATTATGTAATTTTCATAGTATTTATACATTAAATTTCATTATATATGTATCCAAAGGTAATTTTTGAATGAATAGTGTCGTGGAATGCAAAACACTGTATAGATGTCTTTAAATTGTGTCACACATCTGATATTTCCACTTTTTGAGTGTGTGTGTGTGAGGGGGGGGGGGGGGGAGAGTCAAGAAAAAAGAGAAAATTGTTCCACTTTTGCTGAGCGTGGCGAAATGTACATCATCCCTAATAGAGTTTAAAAAATATACCTACATATTAAATCTATTATTTTCATCTTTCACAACACTAAAGATTTATTACCGTTTGACAGTTTCGTCTGCTTCTGCAGACATTTTCAAAAACACTACAGCACATGTCAGATCATGGTTTACGGCCGCAGACTCTCAGGGTCGTAGACTCTCGCAAGCTGGTGGGCCCCCTCATCTCTGTTCATGGTCTGACTTTGCATCCGGATGTGGATAGCTTCCTTGATCGCTCTAGTCCTACCATCATTTTCTCTATCTAGAACTGTCACCCCCTTCCAATGAATCTTGTGATTTTCTTTATTGACGTGATCTGTGATGGCACTTTTGTTGAAATCTGTAGCAGACTCTCTTTTGGCAGCTCAGGTGAAATTCAACTATCCATGTTGTTCAACGTCTTTCTGATGTTCCTTTATGCTAATGCCCAGCTTTATTCTTGTTTCCCCGATGTAAACTTTCTCACAAGATCCACAAGGAATCTTATACACCACTTTGCATTTCTCAATCATCTCTACTTTATCTTTTGGGTGCACCAACGAGTTCCTGATTTTCTGTATGGGCAGTTGTCCTCACATCTGTCTAACAGTGTTCGGATGACTCCAAGATTATGTTGCACTGGATGATGTGAAGTAAAGTGAAGGTGTTGATCTGTATGAGTTTTCTTACGATATACCAACAATTTTACAGAGTCATCAGGTTTCCTCACTATGAGTGTGTGTAGTGCTCAGTAGTGTTTTTGAAAATGTCTGCAGGAGCAGACGAAACTGTCAAACGGTAATAAATCGTTAGTGTTGTGAAAGATGAAAATAATAGATTTATTTTTTTACCAACACGATGAACTCATTTAAGACTATACCTACATATTGTTTGTGAGAAAAATTACAAAACAACATAGTGAAATTAACACAATCTCATGGAGTCTATTATGAACAATCACATACATCAAAATCATACATATAGATGAACGTTGAATACAAATATATTAAACTATAAAACATTTTTTATACAACCTTAGTACGTTTCTGTTCAAAGAACCAGTCTTTGTTTCAGCTTTCTTAGTTATCCCGACTATTGCGGCACTGTCATTGTCCTTATGTTGAGAAGCAATGTCTCGACTTCACCAAGAGGTGATGGGGGAGCCTCCTAAGATAAAATTTTGATGAGAGAACAATAAATGCATTACATTGTAGCAATTGTATCATATTATAATTAAGGTCAGTTTTTAGCGTACACATTCATATCTCATAAAGAACTACTAGTCCTCCTAATTATTACTAGTTTGAACGAGGCGACTAGGGACTAAAAATGGGAGACTGAAGAGGAAGACTGGTTCCATTCTTATCTCGCGGATCGTTACCAGTGTGTTCATATCCAGGGACAGTCATCTGATTCTGTGCCACTAGTGTATGGAGTACCTCAGGGCTCAGTACTGGGACCTTTCGAATTCTTAATTTACATGTGCCCTGTCTATAGTATTGCTGAAAAACATAACATCAGTATACATCAGTATGCTGATGACACCCAGCTCTATGTGGCCTTTGACTTCCATAATCAGCAGGAACCTCTGAGGAGGATGGAGGCATGTGTGAATGACATCAGAACCTGGATGCGACTCAACAAATTGAAACTTAATGATGACAAAACCGAACTGATCATTATTGCACCAGCCAGACATGCCCATAAAGTATCCATCAACAGCATTAAGATTGGGAACTGTACAGTCAAATCATCTCGCATGGCCAGAAATCTAGGTGCAACTTTTGATGACACAATGTGCCTTAACCAACACATATCCTCACTAGTGAAATCTTGCAATGCCCAACTCCGATCAATTGGCCAAGCCAGAAGGTTTCTTAGTACAGCAGCAACAGAAAAAGTTATCCACGCATTCCTGTCTTCACGACTTGACAATGGGAATTCCCTACTTTATGGACTACCGACCATTCAAATTCAGCGTCTTCAGCGCATTCAAAATACAGCTGCAAGGATACTGACTAGAACTAAGAAACATGAACACATTTCTCCAGTACTAAAATCTCTTCATTGGCTTCCAATCTCCAAACGGATTGAGTATAAAATATTAACCTTGACTTTTAAGTGCCTCCACAGCCTTGCGCCTTCATACCTCACAGACCTTATTAGGTAACACGAACCAGGTCGCTCTCTCAGGTCAGCATCACAGAGGCTTCTGCAGGTACCTGCTACTCGGCTTAAGTCCTATGGGGACCGAGCTTTCAGCAAAGCAGCACCGCTGTTGTGGAACAGTTTACCTCTCCATATAAGACAAATAGACAATTTGGACGAATTCAAATCTATGTTAAAAACGCATTTGTTCACCGAGGGCTGAGGACATTTCCTCTATGCAGCACACTTGAACATTTATTTTTTTGGAGGGTTGCGCTATATAAATATGTATATATTATTATTATATTAAGCGTATTGATGATTTGTTATCTAAATTCCAATAAGTTGTTTATCTGTTACAATAAAACACAACATATCAAACAGAAAAACTATTCAATGATGCAACAAACTTTTCTTAAAAAATATAAATTATTATTATGTTATGAATGGAATATATTCATTGGGTTTCTTTTGTGCTATGACAACATTTATTTTTGAAAAACCCACACATTTTATACCTTAGCAAATATTTTTGACCTTGTCTGTCAGACAGTCTTTTTCAAAAGGAAGAAAACTAGTGATGCTAATCGAGCCAAATCCAGAGGTACGGTAGTCATTCCGTATATCAAAGGACTATCAGAGAGGATGGCTAGAACACTCAGAGACCATAACATCAGTACTGCCTTTAAACCATACAAGACCCTGAGAAACATTTTGGTCCACCCAAAGGACAAAATCAAGCCGAAAGAGATATGTGGTTGTGTGTATAAGATTGGGTGCAGAAACTGTGATAGTGTGTACATTGGTGAAACAGGGAGGACACTAGGTACTCGTGTGGCAGAACATCAAAAGGATGTTGAAGAACGTACCAACAGTGGAGTATGCACCAGAGCCACCCGTTTGTCATCTGCAAGTGACTTGCACAAATCCGCCATCACAGATCACATGGCCAATATGAACCATATCCCTGACTGGGACAACACGAAGCCCATCAGTCGTGAGTCCAACACTAGAGACAGACAGATCCGGGAAGCGATCGCTATAAGGAAAACGAAAAAGACAATGAACCGAGATGAGGGTGCATACACCTTATCGCATGCATATGACACTCTACTGAAACCATGGGCGGCTCGCAGGGAGAGCCCCCCCCCGCCCCCCCCCCGACACTGACCTACTTCCCGACGTCACATCCTGCCATCCTGTGTGACGTCAGCTTGAAAAAGACTGTCTGACAGACAAGGTCGAAAATATTTGCTAAGGTATAAAATGTGTGGGTTTTTCAAAAATAAATGTTGTCATATTATTATGTTATGTTCAAAACATCACTGTAATTATTCTTACAACAATGCGGACAGAAGCAAAGCTAGAAATCTCCCTCCAAACTTCGTCCGGGGAAATTTAACTCTATTGTTTAACAAAACACGTTGGGAAGCTGGATGGACTGAGCCTACTACAGAAACAAAATTTTGCTCCATTACATTCAATTTTTCTGAAGATAATTCCCACATTCTGATTCTCCATCACCCATAAACAAATAGTTTTAGATACCAATTGAACCTACATTCTGCTGCTCTGTGGTGAGACTTTCGCTGTTGTCTCAACAGCTTCTTTGGGCCGAAAGTCTCGCTGCAGAGCAAATTGATAGTTCCAATAGGCATCTAAAATTATTCGCTGAATCGTGAATAATTGAACCCAGGATGAACCAAATATTCATTCTTTGAGGTTTATACTTGTTTGACCTTGAATGAAAGGTCACGGTTAATCATAATGTGATATTTGGATTTTCTATAACCACGGTGCTATCTCAAGATTAATACAACATTAGTCGCTAATTTCGTTGCATGCATTGTTATGATTTTTTTATCCTTTGACCCCTCCCTTTAAGGTCAAATGATGGTAGCTCCCAAGTAAACACTTATTCATGTACTAACGAACAAATATACAAATTCAAAAAAACAATTAAGAGATATTTTGTATTGTACACTTATACAGTTTTATCTATATTTGCTGCCATTACAGAAAACGTTCTGATTTCTAAACCAGGAAGATAAATTGTTCTTTATCTTTGCATTGCACAAGAGGGCAACATATTTTACCATTTTCTCATTTCTGAAGTAGTTTCCTCCAACATGGAGTAACACTTGCAGCACCGTGATAGACAAGTTTGTTCTGTTTCAAACATGGAGTAACATTAGCAGCACCGTGATCCAAACTGCTTGGTTAGTAGGTAAACAGTCTTCCTATACTGAATCAATAATAAAGGATCAAGATCACGAGTTATGTTTACATTGATTTCAGTAACTAGAAAAGTGTCCTTACATTAAGAGATCTATGAGTGTTTAGGGTTCTTTTATGTTGTTATTAATTGACAGCATGTCCGTATTTGTCTACAAAATAATGCTAGACTAGTGTCTAGAGAGAGAACTGGAAAAATAGTGTACAGAAACAGGATAATATAGTTGAATAATACAAAGAAATCATGTTTTCAATAAGGAGAGATTGAAAGTAAATGAAAAATGGGAATCGAATGCCACAGATGGAAGAATTAGATTCAATAACATGGATTACTTCATTGATTGTGACATTTAGTTCATTCTATTGAGTAAGATGCATGAGTGCAGCGAAGGTACCTACAGAGCAAAACATTTATTCATGTTTTGAAGTTCTTATAAAAATCTGAACTAGGGCGTTATGTTTAAAAGTATAGAATTTATTTGAATGATATTTTACCAGTATACATCTCACTGTGGTAAACCTGACGAGGTCTACTGCTGTAGACCTCGTCAATATGGTCGTGCAAACACCTGTCCATTCAGATATGAATTTGGATATTGGGCCTTTAAACCAACGGGGTAGGTCTTTTTTAATAATCACGCATATAGTTTATCTGTTTAACTGTGTTTATGGGGTGTAAAGTTAAGGCATTCAAGTGTTGATAATATGTGGTAGTCAATTTAAAAAAAATATGTGATAACGAGGGCTACTAAAAAAAAACTTTGACGAGGGCTACTGTTCAAGTCCATTCATTTGGGACGAGGGTTACTTTACATGTGTTGCTAATATTTCAGATTTGCCAGTGTTGTATATATCTTGTAAATAATTATCATTGTAAAGTAATTTATAATAAACTAAGTCTTGTTATTGGTGTTTCAGATAAGTTGTACATGTGCTATTACTGCACCTAGACTACACACACACACATTGGGCAATATTGTGCACCTTAAACTTAAATATGATGTAGGAAATAACAGACAATTAACCATTTGTAGACAGACTCTAGATATTTCATCAGCTCTCGTAGTATGTGTCAAAACATTTTTTCATACCATTGGAGGAGGTTAGGTTTTGGGTAGAAAAATGGGGGGGGTTCGATACTTCAAAGTTGAAGTCATGGGGGGGGGCGATCATACCATAATCACGTGAAACTTGCAAAACAAAGAAAGATTTTATTGACAAATGTTAATTGACAAACTCAAGTGCTATTCATTTCAAGTATCTCATACTTATTTTTACTTTGTTTATTATATCAGCATTACAGACAAAGTCACATATGATAATGCTACAACAGGGCTATAACTGCAAATGAGCCATGGGAGGCAACTGCCTCCAATGTTTTTTTTTTTGTTTTTTTTTTTGGGGGGGGGATTGGTCTTTGGTCAAACCCTGAATGAAACTCAGCTTTGACATATGGGTTTTAAGGTTACTTTTCTGTTCAAAATAGCCTCAGACACAACGAAAAAGGGTCTAAGTTCCAAACTTTTCTTAGGGTAGTGTTAGACATGGTAGACTCTCAGACTCTGAATCTGAATCACAGTTAGTCATTCCAAAAAACAGATTTATGTATCCTAGGACCATTTATTTGTGGTAGATCTATTTCAGATCATAATGGATTAGATAGAATAAGTTGGATAAGAAGATCAACTAAAGTCTGAAGATTGCTTTACTTGACTTGTGAATCCAGGTTTTCCACAGATTTTGAACATTAAAATTCAATGACTTTTCATGACAGACTTGCATTTTTTCAAGACATTGTGTAGATGCCTAGCCTCATCTAAATAGGGTCTATGTAAAGATCAAAGATGACAATAATATGTAAATAATCGAGTTCTATTCTTCTTTTGCAAACATCTACAGATATAGAAATCTTGCCGTATTATGTTGTGTGTAGGTTCAAGGTGCAAAATATAACAGAATTTTATCTCCGCTCAAACATCATTTAAATTATCAGTTTAACCAAAATTCAATGACTATTTACTAAATTTTATTTTGTAATGACTCCTTACAAAATTCAATGACTTTTCCAGGATCTTGAAAGCTTATGAATTTCAATGACTTTCACTTGAATGGATTGGGGGTTATACTTTCATTTATGAATTACTGAGGGGGGGTTAGGACTTTCATTTTGTGATATACTGGGGGGATCAGACTTTCCTTCTCGGATCTTTCAAAAATCTATCTGACCCCCCCCCCCAGCAAACGTAAATGACCTGGCCATTTAGGTATGGCAAAAAACTTAGCGAGGAAGACCTTTGTGGATATGAAATGAGCCAACAGTGGGAGACCGACAGAATGAACTACAAGATGCAATAGCCAACATTGAGGGTATAATCACACATATTCCGCAGATGCCAGGGCATCTCATTAATGATGAAGTGGAAGGAAATGAAGGATTAGTTTGTCAACTTAAACATATATCAGTGTACTCAGTACATAGTACAGTTCCAAAGAAATTTCATGTTAATGAAGGGGACTGTTAAAAAGCTATTGAAAAAGGTTGACGGTCCTTGGAGACAAAAAGCAAATTTCCTAACGGGATCAGTTTCTTTCGAACCCATATAATAAAATCCAACCAATGCATTGAAAACCTTTTCAAGGAAATTGACAACATTTGTTCAGTGCCCATACTGTCAAATAATGACATATATCAAATATAACACAGTTTGGTAATTAGTTCAAAGGGCAGATAACCCTAGTCAATCATTCAAATAACCCTCGTCTATAGGTTGAATAACCCTCGTCATCACACCCGTTTGCTTTGAATTAACCCTCGTTAATTTCGATATTCTCAATGCTAGAATACTCGAGTTTTATAGTACATACTCAAATAAAACTAATCTAGATACTTGAAATACTAAATGTATCACCTTTTTGACAAATATTTGTAACAAGCTACGTGTTTAGGTCAGAAATAATCAGCATTTTACTTAGGAATGGACAGGTGTTTGCACGGCCATATTGACGAGGTCTACTGCAGTTGACCTCGTCAGGTTTACCACAGTGCATCTAGAAATCTCTTTTGGCATCTGTGACAATTTCATCAGTCAGAGAAGACTTTCCAATAGGTCCAACATACATGTAGTCCTATCACAGTTATTCAACTGTCTTTCTGTGTTGTGGAAGTTTTGCCATGTTGTGCATTGCTGATTTTGTGGATCAATTTTCAGAAGTTTATAACTATGTAAGAATGGTATAAATATGGCAGTATGAAGTAGACAATGTATGCCCTCTTATCTAGACATAAAAAACAATTCAATTCTCGTAAAATTTACATGTTTACTTACTAAATTTTATTACACTTGCACTGGAAAAAGCATCGCTTATTGATACTGGATCAGAACAAGTATTGCTTTAGCATGAGAGCATTATCTTTCAGGGGACAAAAATCTGCTTTATTTCCCTCCTTTTCCAAGTCCTTATGTCCATCCTCCTAATTCCTACACCATGTCTTTCAAGCGCAGTTTTACATGTATAAATCTCATTGATACGCAGGATGAGATGGTAGCACTGCGCTGCATGGGGCAGTGAAAGAGCAAAGATGGGAGCTGGTGTCAATATGGAAGACGACTCTTATCATCCCCCATTACATTGGGCATACCCGCAGACATCATCACCCAGCTGATTTCTCCTCACAACTGCAGGATGCAGGATGAATTTGGTGACACAGCGCTTCATGAGGCAGTGAGAATGAAAAGCTGGCATCTGGTGCCAGTTCTACTGCAGCAAGGGGCGGATGTCAACCTGTGCAATGACCGTAAACAAAGCCCATTACAGTGGGCTGCATATCGTGATGCACCAGCAGACATCATCGCCCAGCTGATTTCTCCACACAACATCAACGTGCAGGATAAAGATGGTGACACAGCACTCCATGAGGCAGTGTGGGGGGAAAGATGGGAGCTAGTGCAAGTTCTGCTGAGACACGGGGCGGATGTCCATGTGGGCAATTATAAGAATCAACTCCCATTACATTTGGCTGCCTTTTGTGATGCCCCAGCAGATATCATCACCCAGCTGATTTCTCCATACAACATCAACGTGCAGGATAAATCTGGTGACACAGCACTCCATGAGGCAGTGATAGAGAAAAGCTGGAAGCTGGTGCCAGTTCTACTGCAGCACGGGGCGGATGTCAACCTGGGTGATGATTATAAACAAACTGCATTACATCGGGCTGCATGTTATGACACCCCAGCAGACATTATTACACAGCTGATTTCTCCTCACAACATCAACATGCGAGATGCATCAACATTTGGCGACACAGCGCTCCATAAGGCATTGAAAGAGAAAAGATGGCATCTGGTGCCAGTTCTACTGCAGCACGGGGCGGATGTCAACATGTGTAATAAATGGAATTTAATCCCATTACATTTGGCTGCACATCACGGTGCCCCAGCAGACATCATCACCCAGCTGATTTCTCCTCATAACATCAACATGCAGGATAAATATGGTTACACAGCAATCCATGAGGCAGTTCGAAAGGAAAAACGAGAGGTTGTGCCAGTTCTACTGCAGCATGGGGCTGATGTCAACCTGGGTAATGACCATAATCGACTTCAATTACATTGGGCTGCATATCACGGAGCCTCAGTAGACATCATATCCAGGCTGGCTTCTCCCTGCACCATCAACTCAAAAGATAAATATGGTAACACAGCGCTTCATGTGGCATTGATAGAGCAAAGATGGGAGCTGGTGCCAGGTCTACTGGAGCACGGGGCAAATGTTAGCATGGGAAATCATGAAAAAGAAACCCCATTACATGTGGGTGCATCTTATAGTGCACCAGCAGACATCATCACCCAGCTGATTTCTTCTGAAAACATCAACATGGAGGATAACAATCGTCGCACAGTGCTCCATAAGGTGGTGAAAGAGAAAAGCTGGGAGCTGGTGCCAGTTCTACTGCAACATGGGGTGGATGTCAACCTGGGTGAACTTTACAAACGAACTGCATTACATTTGGCTGCAGAGTTTGGTGCTCCAGCAGACATCAACACCCGGCTGATTTCTCCTAACAACATCAACATGCAGGATGAAGATGGTGATACAGCGCTGCATAAGGCTGTGGTTAAGGAAAGATGGGAGCTGGTGCCAGTTTTAATGCAGCACGGGGCTGACGTCAACATCGAAAATGACATGAATCAAACCCCATTACATAAGGCTGCATATCGTAATGCTCCGGCAGACACCATCAGCCGGTTGATTTCTCATCACAACATCAACATGCAGGATGAAGATGGTGAGATAGCACTTGACAAAGCTGTGACTGGGAAAAGATGGCATCTGGTGCCAGTTCTACTGCAGCATGGGGCGGATGTCAACATGAAAGATGACAGGAATCAAACCCTATTACATGATGCTGTATATCATGATGCCCCATCAGACATTATCATCCAGCTGATTTCTCCCTACAACATCAACATGATGAATACAGACGGACGCACATTGCTCAACAACGCTGTGAGAGAGAAAAGATGGGAGTCGGTGCCAATATTACTACAGCATGGTGCAGACCCTTCCACGTTAGACTCCTCACAACTAGAAGAGCCTTTGTCGCATTCTCTCGAAGCTCTGTGCATCGCGACCATCAGGAGCCACATGCTTGTCAAGTCAGATGAGGCTTACGATGGACTTGGACTTCCTGGCAAACTCGTGGAGGAGGCCAAGCTGAGGCCATTAGCAGAGCACATTGTGAATAGAGGACAGTCACAATAGAGGACATTGTGAATAAAGGACATTGCGAATAGAGGACAGTGAGGGTTAACATTGGGAATAGAGGACAGTCAGAATATAGGACATTGTGAATAAAGGAGATTGCGAATAGAGGACAGTGAGGGTTAACATTGGGAATAGAGGACGGTCAGAATATAGGACATTGTAAATAGAGGACATGGTGATAAAAGGGGTTTATGCACCTCAGATTCTGTAAATTATTTCAAGTCTTCACTCTAAGCCCAAACAGTGTGTATTATTTAGTGAATGAGGTTGCGTTATTTTCCTACAAGACCCTGTGCAGATTTAAAGACAAGTAAGAAGTGGTGTACATTTTGTGTGTTGATAAAGTGGCATCATTGATTGGTGATGATCAAGACGTAGAAAGAAGAAAGACTCTGTCCATAGTTGCTAACTCTAGCATGAATGCCATATGGATAAGAGGTGACAAAATCAAGCAAAAGACTAAGATTAGATTATACCAAAGCTTAATAAAATCCATTCTCCTATACAACTGTGGGACATGGGCCCTCACCAAACAACAAGGACAAAAACTAGACTCACATCATCATAAACAACTCAGAAAAGTGCTTAACATAAAATACCCTACTAGAATCACCAATGCTAAATTTTATGAAATATGCAACGAAATTCCAATATCAATAACAATATTAAAATCAAGATGGAGATTATCCGGACACATCCTAAGACGAGACTGTAACATCCCAGCCTAAAAAGCCATGCGATTTTACTTCTCACAGATCAACCAATACATATGATAGTGTGTATTTTTATTGAATGCAATATTGTTTGTTGATGCCATGATAAACAAGATGGTCAAATATTGTTCATACGCTAGTACCATCCAGCAGTTTTAGCTGACGGGATGTGGGTTGGCCTATGCAAAAGCTATGATTGTAAGATGTAAATGTGGTGGTTTTAGTTTTTAAAAGATATTATAAATTTAGTACATCTTTTTACATTTGATAAGGACTGAAAGGTAAAAACAATGTCAATAAAACTTATTTTTAAATTTTTTGAAAACTTTTTGAATAAACGCAGCTGTAAGAAGAAAAAGGTAGAGAATTAACAAGCGAGACCTAATGATGTCTGGACCTGTGTTGCGTGTAACAGGAATGTTATATGAATATAACATTCCTGTCAATATGCGCATCTACGTATGAAGTTCTTGTTATAAACCAAGTTTCATTGCTGTATGTTGAGTAGTTTAAGAGGAGTAGCAGAGACAAGCTGTTAGTATAGGAGGCGAAAAGTTCCTCAGTTCAAAGAGGCATATCTGCTATAAAAATTTCAGAATATAATATCCCTGCTAATAAGAAGCACAAACTTTCCAAGTTCAAATAGGCATAACTATCATAGATAGATAGATGCATATGTCAGCTACTCACTGCTAAAAGTCTCCTAAAAGTCACCTTTCTGATAGATGAGATGCAGTAATTAAAAGAATTATGACATGCATGCATGCAAGCACATACGCACGTATGCACGCACGAACCCCCCCACCCCCACCCCCACACACTCACTCACTCACTCACTCACTCACTCACACACTCACTCACTCACTCACTCACTCACTCACTCACTCACACACACACACACACACACACACACACACACACACACACATACATACATTCGGGGACACAAGCAAAGCTAGAAATCTCCCTCCGGAAAGGGGAAGATTTAATCAGCTCTGGAGAGTAGTACAATGAAGCTATATATGATGTTTGGTGACAGACAAGGTCTATTACTCTGAGGTTTATTACGTAAAGCTCATAAGTTCGTCAAAAGTAGGCCAAAGTACAAACAAAATTTTTTGAGTGGTACTTTTTTCTTAAACAATACATATTCAATTTGCAAAGCAAGAGCTCCAATAGTCTTTGTGTTAAGAGCCTGTTTATTTTTGATGAACATCCAAACAGACGGACAGAAGCAAAGCTAGAAATCTCCATCCGGAACAGGGGAGATTTAAATAGCAAACAGCGGCAGCCATGACATCATAAAGACACCATGTTGGAGTCATTTGACACCAATCTATATATTAATACGCACAGCAAACGCTTCACGTTCCACCAACCTCCAAGCAGGAATCATAACATCCTCCTTCATTGAAACGGACAAATCTAGGCAATTTTATTCACATTTTCATTTCCATCGCACACAAAATAGTCTCCGTAGGAGACGGGCCAGTTAGTACAAAGTAATTCATTATTGCTTACTAAATCACATGGCTAGGCCATGTTGAGCGCAGTTCTGGCTGGATTAGCCAAGCAAGAAAGCTTGAGATAGAAGGAAGAAAAGGAAAGGGAAGACCAAAACAGACTTGGGATGCAGTCTTGCAGAAAGATCGTGCAAGTTTGGGCATGAGTTTGGTAGATCCAAATGACTGAAAGGCTTGGAGGGGACGGTTGAGATCCAGACTGGGCAGCCAGGCCACACCCTCTGAATGAGGAATAATTAGGGCCTGTTTAAAATAAATTTAGGATTTGATTGATTTATTGATATGTAAAAAGTACCCACCTCTAGTGTAGCTGATTCAAGATCAACTTCTGCCCTAAGGGCATCCAGAAATCTGTTATCAAATCTCAGGAACTTCTGGAATAGTTCATACAAGTTCCCCAGCAATTCCAGTTCCTGAAAAAAAATCAAGAAAGTTTTTTTAAAGTTTGCCTTATAATGATGGTGACATTTTCAATGAATTGAATATATCTTAACTCTTGAAAAAAATTGGCCCATTCATTTTTGAACAGAAAATGACTAAATGACTAGACATTCTTAACATAAGTTTCCATACTTAGACCAAAGTTTAAACATAAGCAAATTACAATTATTCACAGAAATCTCAAAACAAAAATTCAGAAACCAATCTAGAGTTTTTATATTCACCTCTCCAGTTTTTGTCAAGTTCAGGAAATCGCTTGCATGGAATGCCAGACAGTTTGCAAACAGAATCGAGGATTTTTCGTTTGTTGTTATACAATGAGTATCGATGCTGGAAATTGCTCAGTCTCTGAACAGCTTCTGATGGTATCAACCTGACACAACAACACTATAGTTTGCTCCATGGTGATTCTATGAGTGTAAATAACTAGTTATTTTTAGTACCATATTACTTGATAACTGACAATGCTTGCTTATATACATTTATATGGTGATTTAACTTTGCCTCTACTTTGTCATATTACGCAACTGAGGATGTGCGCAGTATTCGTTTATGTTGAATACTCATCTGCTTAAGTTTGTAATCATATATACACGTTTTCAACTGACTTTTGAGCTTGTTTTTAGCATACCTTCTTGATAGCTTTCAATCCTCTTGGATCTTCTTCAGTCTGCCGTTTAGTCGTCAGTTGTTAGTCACGAAAATCTTGTGGCATGACGACATTGGTGACCAGGATATTGTTGTAGATGGCGGGAAGGTCGAGGGCCCCTACGTTTTTGTTTAGATTGGGCTTCAGGCGTCGGATGTGAACCGCCTCTCGAATCTACCTCTTGAAGGTGGTCTGGTCCCGGTCGAGGATCTTGATGTTGTCCAGGCTTATGTGGTGGCTTTGTTTGTCCAGCTGGTGCAGGTGGAGTGAGACATTTGAAGATGTACTACTAGGTCTTCTGTGCTGATCGAAGTTATTAGTTTTTAGTTTTTAGTGTCTTAGAAGTCTCACCAACATATGTGCTAGAACACTTCTCAGACTCTGAAACTCCACAGCTGATTTGGTACACCACACCACAGATCTCTTCCTCTTCCTGGCCGCCGATGTTGTCACACTACAAGATTCTTGTGATGACTAAAGGGCAGACTGAAGAAGATCCGAGAGGATTGAAAGCTATCGAGAAGGTATGCTAAAAACAAGCTCAAAAGTCAGCTGAAAACGTGTAATTATTCGTTTAATGACGTATGTTACTTCATTCTTCGATTGAATACTATGACAATAGTAAATGCTGTACAAATGTTTCTCATTTATTAAACACACTGAACTATGCATATTTTCTATTGGATGCAGCTAGCCAAGTACAAAAACAGTTTGAAACATCACAATGAATGGCCATTTCTTATCTGTGAGGTGGAGAGTTTGTCGCTAAAACCGTCCATTTACATAAGCTGTGAATTTTACGCCTGACGCGAAACAGAACAAATTATGAAGTCCAAAAGGTACTAAAATTTATCAAAATCACAAATTTTTGCATCTTCAATGCTTTATAAAAAATATGAAATTTGGCTCTAACATACTCCACACGATTATATAGATGAAAATGATATGTATGATATGATTGTAGTTAGAACCAACATAATACAAGAAATGTTTATAATAAAGACATATGTATTAAAAAGAATTAAAAATGTAAACCCTAGTATGGGAAAAGATGTTAAAATAAGAAATTCATATTGTGTATTAGTGGAAAACAAATTGCAAGATATCAGATACAAAAGAGCATTTTTTTCTGCAGGCTGTTAGTTAAAAATCTTAAAAAGACCCTTGAAAGATCACATATGGAGTCTTTTTTATTCTGATGAGTTTAAATTTGAAAATAATAATAGAAATTGGACATGTATTTATGAACAAAAATTGTGTTTTAAGGGTTTTAATGATTTAAGTATTTTTAACTTTAAAATATTAAATAATATTCTTCCATGTGGGAAATCTTTACACAGGTGGAAAACAAATATATCAAAAAATTGTGATATGTGTAAAGAAGTTGAGTCTATTAAACATATGTTATATGAATGTTCCCATGTATCACAAATATGGTTAAAAATAAGTAATACTTTAGATTTTAATGTAAAATGGAAGACAATTGTATGTGGTTATATAGAGTACACAGTTACAGATAAGATATTTGCACATAATTTTATTTTATCAATCATTGCATTTGCTATTTTCAAAGAAAGTTCCAATTGTAAATTCTACAAAAAGATTTTAAGAACAGAAAATATAATAGCCAGCATGTAGAAATATTCATCATCATATTTTATGATTGTAAGAAATCTAGACATGAAAATATTACTTTTTTATATAAATAATGTATTCTCTTTACTAAAATGATAACGAAATGAGGGCACTTACTGTATGTTCTGTTTTAATTTCAAAGTGCTAATAATGTTTTGTAGAAAGTGATTTAATAAAAAAAAAAGTCTCATCAAATATCAATTTATCAATTTAGTAGCGCTTCATCATCAGGTATGTGTAACAACTTCTGTGAGCTGGAAAATTTTAAACAGGATTTGCTTGATCATGAAAAGGTTAAAATAATGTCTTTTTATTGATAGTATAAAATTGTACATTTTAATGTTAAGTAAATTGTACAGGGAATAATGCAAAATAGTCACTATCTTGACATCTGCTTAGTAACTTGTACAACAGTAGAAAAATGACAGTATAACTACAGTTTTATACTACAAAAGATCATTAGATCTATGCTGACATTCACATTTGTTGTATTCGAATGTAATCGTTTTGTGCAGATATGTCATTTAATTCTATATATCTAAATTAAGAACAGTAACATCTGTAAACATATTGGTACTTACTGGAGCTGTGTGATGGTTGTATTCATTCTTCGGTTCTCCAAAGACTTTCATTCACATGATGCACAAAAGTGTGAAACACTTCTTGAGTAGCAAGATTTGATGACTGTTCCCCAGTTTCGCTGCTAAGTCTTTCAAGACATTTCACTTCTTGTGAAAGAGCTTTTGTTAGTGACTTGTTTGGCTTAAAACAAAGCCTATCCTCATTCAGCAAAATGTTTTCATTGAAGGCAAAATCTGGGGGTCTCTCTCCAGAGCCAGCACTTTTCGCACGGAAAAACGACACATACAGCACACCAGGGTTTCTGGCCTCAAATGCTCGTCCGCCAGGGCTGATCACGATGTGTCTGTTCAAGCTATTTGGGCCAATGGTCATACTTGTAAGTAACAGTAGTTTTATTTCCAAATTCTATGCGTAAAGTAGAAAAGGTATTGTCTTAGTAGTAAATCTGTTTATCATTATATTAATGTTTTTCAGCTACATATGAGCACGAACATGTATCTTGTATTCTTGGTGGAAGAAAAATTACAATTATTATAAATTTAAGTGATCTTTTGATTGTAAAGTAAAAAATGATACATTTACTGTTTATTATGAAAATAAAGTAGCTTGATAAGTAACGTCATACCTTGAACTCTATGGATAGTCATTCTAAAGCCAGGTCGAAGTGGAGGCTGAATCCTTCTGCAACACATACAGTAGCCCAGTCGGCGTTCGACAGCACATATGGGAATCCACGTGGGGTGATCTTCTAACCATGGCGGCCCTTTATAGTTTGGAAAGTCTACTGCAATTACGTTGGGAAATATGTCATCACATGGAGCTTTTCCTTCAGCATAGATAATGTCCTTCACTGTTCCAACTGCACCATTGTAGAGGCCATCTCGCACATTAATGTTCACTTTCAGGTTCACCCTTGCAGTCTTGCATATATCCAGAGTTGGATAAGCCCTCCAGAGGCATCTGCAGCAGAAGACTTTGCATGGATTCCATGACATTGAGCTGTAATCTTGGCAATGGGATGGTGTTTATTTGCAGCAAGCAATTTTATTTTATTGTGGTCCCATTCTTCATGGTGAGTAGGAAATGCAAGGAGTGCATTTTGAGCCTTACTGTCAACAACTTCCTTCTCATATCGCTAGGTGATACTCCATTGAAAATTTTGAAGCCATTTACAGTCTTGCCTTGTCGAGGAGTACGTTCTCAATCGTTGCAAAACTTTTCTTAGCTCCACTTCACTGTCAGCTTGCGTCATTGCTTTGCCAAGTGTAACAACCGTAGTGAAAGATGACCAAACAGCTCTGCCTCTTAGCGATGCTGGGTTGCTGCTGTTACATCGATATACGGCAAATAATGGGTGTAAAGAACTTGATCAAATACTGGAGAATTGTCATTCACATCCTGAAATATACCCATCAGAAATATAAATTTATTTTAATCATAATGAGTCATTTATCGTTTGAAAAAAACAAACTAGAATGATTGACTCTGTTTTATTTTGTACCTGAACGTTGATGTCGACTGGAAAAGTAGAATTTAAAGGAGGACTTCCACTATCTTCCACTAACACTATTAAATTGTATATTCCATTTTGACTTGGTTCCATTGCTTCATAGTCAATTGGTTTTGTAACAGAAATTTTCCCATCTGTTTCACTTATTGCAAAGCTTTGTTTGGGATCTCCTGATTGGATGGGAAAGTGCATCACATTGTTTGAAGGAATATCAATGTCTAGGGCCTGAAAAGAGAATTTTGTAGTACATTTACATTATATAGTAATTTGGCTGTATTCATTTGGTCGAGATTTTTCTACAAAAATGCTTGATACTGATCTACAGAATGTGAACGATCACTGCTGCACATGCTCTATCATATGGCCAATAGTTCATGACTTAGTACAGAAAAACAGAAGAAATAACACTGCACATATATTATTGGTGTACTGTACAAAATCATTAACAAATAACGCTCACAAGAACTTACTTCAATAATTACAGGTCTTTCTAATGAAAGCTGATTTTCAAGAATTTATGCTTCATAGTGATCCAGAGAAATTTGAGGAGCATTGTCATTTTCATCTGTCAATCGTATTTCCAATTGGACAGATGTTGGGAGATCTATTATAACAAAAGATATCAAAATAAGGTATATCATATTAGTAATAGAAATTATGTGTACACATACTGATCTATTACAAATCAGTAAAATGATAAAATGGCAGGAATACATTCAGATGTCCTAGTTGATACATAAATGTATATTTTTCTTGTATTTGCCCGACTAACCCGCTTTACTCCAAAAAATATAGAAACTGACCATATACTATAACCAAATGAATTCTTTCATAAACATATACTGCATAGTTACAGGTATGTTATAATAAAACATAGTGACACTAAGTGAATCAATTAAACTCATGCCAAAGATCATCGACCCCGCTTTACCTCCTCCGATCACAGCTTCGACACTGACATAGTGGACGTCCTGTTTCTCCCTGTTGAGTACATGATGGTCCCTGTCAGCATCCACAGCCACAGTGACCGCTCCAGACTCAGGGTGAATGGTAAACCTACATGAACCAGACGTAATGTGTTACTTAATTAGGTCACATTGGCAATAATACATTACATTGCTAAATTAAAATGTTGGATCATATGCTTTTTATAGTATCAGAATGTATAAGTGTATAATACTTAGCAATTTAGCATTATTAGTAATCTTAGTGCTTATTAATTATTATCAAATATAAAAATTATATATTCTGGAGATCTTCTTCGAATCATAGAAAATCGGATGGTTTGACAGATTCAAATGCAGCGAATATCAGATCTATAATGTCAATATTGGGACGGTGGAAGTGATTACTTGTTTATTTCTATCTCCATAATCATACAATCACCCTAGTGAATATTTAAAGTAATTCAGCCAACAGTGTACTTTATATGGAAACATGAATGACTGATCATTTGGAGTTCAATAAAAATAAATGAGCAACAATATATTTATACATGCAAGTAATTAGGCAATTGAACAGATAGACTTCAATTTACCAATCTTTTTTCTTCAACTGATGTTGATATATTAAAAAATATAAGTATGAGAGTCAAAATTTTAAACGGTCCATCATTTAACAGACTTACAAAGAAGCACTGGCCTCTCTTAATCCGTATTTCAAAGTACGGTACCCCACTTTCCAGAATCTTTATCAGTTGCCTGAAATGGTGAAATAATGATATAGCAGTAATGATTACATACAATTGTATTCAAATGTATGTGGGTAAAACTAGAAAAAAAAACTCGCAGTGTTGGTTGTATTACTCTGGAACTTCATGACATAAAATAGGATGACATAAACCCACCTTACCGTTCCCATGGTGACCAGTGTTCCCCTTGCTGAGTTTTCGGGAATTAGTGCAACATAAGTGTCATTTTCAAACTTTGGCCAGTTGTCATTCACAACAAGAATGTTCACTGTTACTTTGGCCTTGTTTGTGTGCCTCTCGGCGGTCATGTGCTCGTCTGCTACCACCTGAAACATGTTGCATGAGGACACTTTTACACCTTTTGCAGCTGCAATTTTAAGTGAAAAACAGTTTCCCATTTAACATTGCGTGGAAAGTTAAGTTTTCCCAGTCCAAGGCTAGTATTAAACCTAGAATTATAACTTACTCACTCTCCAGAATATCATCTTTTCGCAAAACAATGGTCCATGAAAAGTGTGTTCACCATGTAGGACTATTGACAATATTTGAGGACTGGTATTAAACTTAATTGCCATATTAGTCCTGTAGACTAGTAAGTTTAATCAGTTATCTGGGGCTGTGTTCTATTTTAACTAAGACTATTTCTCTTAGTTGGACTCATAATGCTTAATAGTTGTGTGGCACTATCACCTCAAGACTCAACTACACACTGTAAATTTCGGTATTTTGGCGCTTGATCTTACAAGATACAGTCTGAAATACCCATTATCTCCATGAAAAACAGCTAAAGCTATAGTAACAGTCTTTAATTTCATACACTTTCATATTATCGTTCTGATATTTCTTTTTTGGATATTTATAAGTTCATACACTTTGTTAAAAGTGTTCAATGTCCAATTTCAAGTTGGACATTCAAAATGTTCGAAAATATTCAGACAGTAAGTTTTATTGAATTTATCACAAAATCAAGAAATATGTCCATATATATTAGAAGAAATCCAATGAATCTAAATTTCAAACATTATTCAATCACCATAATTTATTACCTGCTTTTATTTCCAAATACACTCTAAAATCTAAATACTAAATACAATTTTTGATCGAAATCGCATGAACCGCGAAAAATTGTTGGGGTGCGCTTATTATTATTATTATTTTTTTTTGTTGAAATTTGTTTTTAAGCACACTGTGCGCTTTAATGAGAAAGAATACGGTATTTACAATCAACTGGACATATTTTCAAATAAAAAGCATAACATATCGCATATCTCTGCTGTCACGTACCACGGTGGCGTTCTCGAGCACGGCGGCCATGTAGGGCAGGCTGAGGAAGAACGGCGCCGTGTCCTGTGATGATGTCCATGGTTTAATATAATATGATACAAGCAGCTCCAAGACTTTTTATTCGTCAGACGCTACGATCGCCAGCTGGTAGAAGTTCTCCTTCTCGTAGTCCAGCTGCCCCTCCAGCCGGATGACGCCATCAGACAGGCTGATGCTGAACAGGCTCTGGGGCATCTGAAGCAGGGACATGGCAGATGTTTTTTAGTATAAAAAGTTCTCGGAGCTGCTCGTACCATTTATATTAAAACAGAACAAATTATGAAGTCCAAAAGGTACTAAATTTTATTAAAATCACAAATTTTTGCATATTTTTCTTTATTAAAGGATTGAAGATGCAAAAATTTGGTTCTGTTTTAAAGACGTTCGTTAGTTGTGTGATGACACTATTTTAAAGGTCCTTTAGAATAAACGCTTATGTGACGTGGTAAATAGAAATTTTAATTTTCATGTTGAAATGCATTAATGATGAGAGCACTGCACTGTGTAGCTCTCTGTGATGTGAATTACACTGAAGAAAGTTACCCTGGTTTGTCATGAGAGTCAAGCCAGGCATTTGGCCCAGCAATATGACAAATTCTGAAACAAAGTTTACATCAACTGATACAAAACATTGTTTAAATTCAAAGCATGCCTTCATAAATTTGCCATTCATTTTTTCACCCCTGAAATTGATCAGTTAATTCAACGTGTGCAGATCTATTGGTTTCCTAGATAGTTGAAATGATACATTATATATTACCTTCCATCCATGTTTTAGATCTTTCAGTACTCTGACTGGAAGATTCTTTTGATTTTTTTTGACAAATATTTCTTGCCCTTTAATTTCTTGTTTGGGATTGCTCCTATTTTGTTTGCATAGTCAATCTGAAATAATGATCATTAATGTTGACACTGTGAGAACCATTGAATTTGAAATATTTGCCGTTTGATCACAAATATCTAAATTGGTTCAACTGTGGTCCTCGTTAGTACAATGGTTAGCGCGTACGACCAACAAACAGGAGCTTCCTGCGTCTATTATTATGGAAATGAAATAATAGATTGTATAGAACCAATGAATGGACACGCTAAAGTGCTATGTGGTTTCATGTGTAGGTTGTGTTGTGCAGTGCTTCAATGAATTTAGCTATAATGATGTCGACAACATAACTGTATATAAACATCATAACTCACATGTAGATATTTTTTAATCAGAAATTTAGTGAGAGAGCTGCATGTGCCATGACAGAAGTACAGCGTATTTAGGTGTAAGACATCCCATGGAATATGATGTTATGGTTAAAAGACACAGCATAGTGGGACATGGAAAATGGGGTAAAAAAATAGTGGAACATGGAACATAGGAAGTCATAGTGGAACATGGAACATGGCATTTCCGTTAATTTTTTTTGCAATTGTTTTGCAATTTTATTGTGTTTTGACTAAATATTATGTTACTTTTGTTCAAAAGGAGAGGTTTCAAATGCACTACAGGGCCACATTGTATTGCGGTGTGGGTCAATATGATATCCTACACTTCATAATCGTGGCAATCATCCAGCAAATGTTTGGTTTCTACAGCAGCTGCCTAATGGGCTTCTTTGGCCGAGAGAATAGGCAATTAGACTCGTGATCAGAAGGTAGTGGGTTCATTTGCCAGTTTGGCTCTGTTTGTGGGTGTTGAGCAAACTCATACCTAAATAGTTGCACACAGCTCTGTGGCACCTACACACTATTTAGGTACAGGCCATTGGGTTGATAGAGTATGTGAGGAATTGTGTGAGTAATTAGCTTCAGTGTGTAAAATGTAAAGTCATGAGAGCAAGACTTGGATCACGACTATGAACCACTACATTTACATTTACTGGTACATCTACCTGACTAAAACCTCTAAATGTTTGCAACAGTTACCTTTTCCTCGACATTTTTACACTGCTCAAACAGGCATGTATACATTCCAGTACTGAGTGTGAACGCGCAGTAAGTGCTTGTAGACAGTTGCACCCCTACTCCAGAGCTTCAATAGGCCAATTTCAGAGTATCTGGGCTCATATGTATACTGGTATTTATAACGGCTAGCTTTGCACAAAGGATCTGGCCTGGGTGGTAGGATAAGGCTTTGAAAGTTCAAACCTACCCTCAATGTGTTTAAATAGAGAAAACTTTGTATGTTTGAAAATAGACAGTTTTGTATAATAAAAATTGATGCAGAGAATGGCTCAGATTGCACATGTGGGCACACAAATTTTCATAATTTCCCTGTGGGAGCATGCCCCCATAATGCAGGTATATTGAATGTTATGGTCATTGAAATAACTACACTAACAAATTTACACCCTTTTAAAGCACAGTTTAATTAGATTTTGACCAAGAGAAGCAATTATTATGTTGTAGTTTATTATAATTGTTTCTCAATAATATGGTTTATTAAAACGCCAAACACTGGTTAGTTAGTTAGTTCAATGACTGAGAAATAGAAATATTGTGTATTAAAATATTCATTTTATAAGTGACCATAACCCCCCCCCTAGCATAGCGCATTTATCACCATTGTTTGCTCTTCTTAACCCTCCCTCTCACTAACAACCTGGATCAGCCCCATAGATGGACATTGGCAAAATTGTTGGCAGATTTTAGTCTACATCCTCATAATATGAAACTGGGCAGTGATTTACAAAGATCAATTGTGCCACTTCAAATAAAGCAAAATCCAGTTTTGTTTTGTTTTTGTTCCATGAGCATGAGCTTTACATTGATTGAAAGCTGAAGCATGCATTGCCCATGTACATACCATATGATTACACTGACAATATATTGAATAAAAGAGAAAGTTCTAGGTCTATGTATTTCATATAGGTTAAAAATTTGTTTTATGGAATGTGGTATGATTAAAGAGAATTATGAAGGCTTCAACATTTCAAGTATAAGGAAATCACACCATTTTGCCCTTCATTTAAAAAAAAAATGATCAAATTTGACGGGGTGCCCCAATACCAGAAGAAAAAAATGGCAAATTTGATGACAGGACCGGTTTCTCTTTCTCTGAACGTTATTGCATCGCTTCAGTAGCTGAAGCAAAAGCCTAGTGATTGTTTCGTTGTATGTCTGCGGACATGCTGTAGCATCTACCGATGAACCGATTTCGTTCAAACTTTACACAACTATGAGGTGTGAGGCAACACTGAAGTGATTCAATTTTAGGCACTTTCCAATTCAAGTGAGTTTTCCCATTTATGAAAGATTTTCAATAACTGCTGAAGTGATGCAATCAAAGGATGATGTTGGGGTCCACAGGTAGGGCAGCCAGTATTACAAAACTATTTCTTTATAGCATTTTTTGCAACTGCTTTCGCAGTCGCCAAAAACATTATTATGTTTTATATTTCTTTCCTTTATACAGTCATAAGTGATAAAGTTAGTCGGCAATCTGCTGATATATAAATTTAGATATTAGAATTGCGTGCTATGTTTGAAACTAACATGAAATTTAACCAGTAGAATTATGCATTTTTGAAAACATGTGCTGTATAACATGATATATTAGCTACAATTATAAGTAAACTAGCAAGTATGCGTGGATTATTACAAAATACTAACAATATGATATTTTAAAAAAAATTATCATAACGTACTCAAATATCTAACTCTGTCAAAAAAGAAAATGATGAGCATGGACTTTATAATCAGCCCTGTCTTTCTAAGTGACAGTAAAATAGCACTCGCAATCACAGAGATATAATAATATGGACAGAATAAGATCATTTCCGTGTACATGCCAATCACGACTGAAATATACGTCATCGAGGTTTGAAAACAGTTGTCTGTCCTGAAACATTTTGAATTAGAAAATTGATGGATCCAAAAACCCTTTAGTCCACTTAAAAAAGTCCAATATCTAGATAGTGTCCTGAAAGTCCAAATAGTCAATGATAGGAATTAATGTTATATCACGTACACAATGTGTAGAGAGGTGTGTATGGGAGCCCTAATCCAACAAGGTTGTGCATTTCAATGGTACAAATAAAAACCATGTTACATAATTATGCACCTTTGTATGCATCTCATGTTTAGCAATTGAAAACATAGCACTATTAATATGCTGTTATGCATGAAATATTCACTTTCATCGCTGGTCTACAGGTTGTTACGAACTGTTGATTTGAATACCGACATCGTACGTTCCCATTATACCAAATAACCGTGCAACTTCAAGAACAAGAACAAATTCCTAAAACATATACACACATAATATGGCAAAGCAATGGCACGGGTTGTATAGAAATCATATTAGAGACTATTGATATTAGGAATTATGTAGATTTTCTTACAGGGTAGACGCTAACTTGAACATATACAGCTTATCATTTCTATTCTCGTGCCCTTACCCTAGCTAATTACATTATGTAGTAATAAAGTGGGGGTAATTGGTTTTATACTTCAAGAACGTGTCCATGGTCATAATTGAATAGCAAGGCAACGTAGAATGTATCTTCTAGAGAAGAATAGAACCTTTCAATATCTTTAGATAGCCATTCGAGGGGCGTGGGGTGATAGATATTTACAATATAATCAACATTGTATTCCATGTGATATGATGCATTTTGAATGATGACTGTTCACCAAAAAAATATTCTCGCACATTATTAGATTTTTTTTCAAGCATCATTGTCTGGGAGTGAGTATGCTCAATCACGGTACACCACTTCACTCAGCTCATCCTAATTCATCCTGGGCGTACCTCCTCAAACATTCTCTGGTTATCTGTTTCCAATACGAATTGGTGTCTTTTAAATCAAAATGTAAGAAATGTTATATGGACCATTTTATAAAAGAGTAATAAGAATATATTTGTTAAAAGGTTAATCATTAGTAATGTAATTATTATGTTCTATGGCACCAATTCTGGTCAGTTGTTTTTCCATGTTTTTCACCGAGGTCCACTATGGAAATAAGACTCTCCATTTTAAATGGATATCTTTTTGATATCCTACACTTCATAATCGTGGCAATCACCCAGCAAATGTTTGGTTTCTACAGCAGCTGCCTAATGGGCTTCTTTGGCCGAGAGAATAGGCAATTAGACTCGTGATCAGAAGGTAGTGGGTTCATTTGCCAGTTGGCTCTGTTTGTGGGTGTTGAGCAAACTCATACCTAAATAGTTGCACACAGCTCTGTGGCACCTACACACTATTTAGGTACAGGCCATTGGGTTGATAGAGTATGTGAGGAATTGTGTGAGTAATTAGCTTCAGTGTGTAAAATGTAAAGTCATGAGAGCAAGACTTGGATCACGACTATGAACCACTACATTTACATTTACTGGTACATCTACCTGACTAAAACCTCTAAATGTTTGCAACAGTTACCTTTTCCTCGACATTTTTACACTGCTCAAACAGGCATGTATACATTCCAGTACTGAGTGTGAACGCGCAGTAAGTGTTTGTAGACAGTTGCACCCCTACTCCAGAGCTTCAATATGCCAATTTCAGAGTATCTGGGCTCATATGTATACTGGTATTTATAACGGCTAGCTTTGCACAAAGGATCTGGCCTGGGTGGTAGTATAAGGCTTTGAAAGTTCAAACCTACCCTCAATGTGTTTAAATAGAGAAAATGTTGTATGTTTGAAAATAGTATAATAAAAATTGATGCAGAAAATGGCTCAGATTGCACATGTGAGCACACAAATTTTCATAATTTCCCTGTGGGAGTATGCCCCCAGACGCCCTCCTCCCTAGCATAGCGCATTTATCACCATTGTTTGCTCTTCTTAACCCTCCCTCTCACTAACAACCTGGATCAGCCCCATAAATGGACATTGGCAAAATTGTTGGCAGATTTTAGTCTACATCCCCATAATATGAAACTGGGCAGTGATTTACAAAGATCAATTGTGCCACTTCAAATAAAGCAAAATCCAGTTTCGTTTTGTTTTTGTTCCATGAGCATGAGCTTTACATTGATTGAAAGCTGAAGCATGCATTGCTCATGTACATACCATATGATTACACTGAGAATATATTGAATAAAAGAGAAAGTTCTAGGTCTATGTACTTTATATAGGTTAAAAATTTGTTTTATGGAATGTGGTATGATTAAAGAGAATTATGAAGGCCTCAACATTTCAAGTATAAGGAAATCACACCATTTTGCCCTTCATTTTCAAAAAATGATCAAATTTGACGGGGTGCCCCAATACCAGAAGAAAAAAATGGCAAATTTGACGACAGGACCGGTTTCTCTTTCTCTGAACATTATTGCATCGCTTCAGCAGCTGAAGCAAAAGCCTAGTGATTGTTTCATTGTATGTCTGAGGACAAGCTGGAGCATCTACCGATGAACAGATTTCGTTCAAACTTTACACAACTATGAGGTATGAGGCGACACTGAAGTGATTCAATTTTAGGCACTTTCCAATTCAAGTGAATTTTCTCATTTATGAAAGATTTTCAATAACTGCTGAAGTGATGCAATCAAAGGATGATGTTGGTGTCCACAGGTAGGACAGCCAGTATTACAAAACTATTTCTTTATAGCATTTTTTGCAACTGCTTTCGCAGTCGCCAAAAACATTGTTTTATATTTCTTTCCTTGATAAAGTCATAAGTGATAAAGTTAGTCGGCAATCTGCTGATATATAAATTTAGATATTAGAATTGCGTGCTATGTTTGAAACTAACATGAAATTTAACCAGTAGAATTATGCATTTTTGAAAACATGTGCTGTATAACATGATATATTAGCTACAATTATAAGTAAACTAGCAAGTATGCGTGGATTATTACAAAATACTAACAATATGATATTTTAAAAAATTATCATAACGTACTCAAATATCTAACTCTGTCAAATAAGAAAATGATGAGCATGGACTTTATAATCAGCCCTGTCTTTCTAAGTGACAGTAAAATGGTCAATCACAGAGATATAATAATATGGGCAGAATAAGATCATTTCCGTGTACATGCCAATCACGACTGAAATATACGTCATCGAGGTTTGAAAACAGTTATCTGTCCTGAAACATTTTGAATTGGAAAATTGACGGATCCAAAAACCCTTTAGTCCACTTAAAAAGTCCAATATCTAGATAGTGTCCTGAAAGTCCAAATAGTCAATGATAGGAATTAATGTTATATCACGTACACAATGTGTAGAGAGGTGTGTATGGGAGCCCTAATCCAACAAGGTTGTGCATTTCAATGGTACAAATAAAAACCATGTTACATAATTATGCACCTTTGTATGCATCTCATGTTTAGCAATTGAAAACATAGCACTATTAATATGCTGTTATGCATGCAATATTCACTTTCATCGCTGGTCTACAGGTTGTTACGAACTGTTGATTCGAATACCGACATCGTACGTTCCCATTATACCAAATAACCGTGCAACTTCAAGAACAAGAACGAATTCTTAAAACATATACACACATTATATGGCAAAGTAATGGCACGGGTTGTATAGAAATCACATTAGAGACTATTGATATTACGTACTTATGTAGATTTTCTTACAGGGTAGACGCTAACTTAAACATATACAGCTTATCATTTCTATTCTCGTGCCCTTACCCTAGCTAATTACATTATGTAACGTGGGGGTAATTGGTTTTATACTTCAAGAACGTGTCCATGGTCATAATTGAATAGCAAGGCAACGTAGAATGTATCTTCTAGAGAAGAATAAAACCTTTCAATGTCTTTAGATAGCCATTCGAGGGGGGGGGTGATAGATATTTACAATATAATCAACATTGTATTCTATATGATATGATGCATTTCGAATGATGACTGTTCACAAAAAAAATATATTCTCGCACATTATTAGATTTTTTTTTGTTTTTTGTTTTCAAGCATCATTGTCTGGGAGTGAGTATGCTCAATCACGGTACACCACTTCACTCAGCACATCTAATTCTTCTGACATTGACACTGTTTTTTTCCTCCTGGGAAAGGACCAATAAACTAAGTGGACCATCAATGCTGACAATGATGCAAGAACAGATTTAGATATGTTCCCAGAATAGGATATTGATTTTAGAATTCACCCATGTCTCTTTGTTTGATGGAATAGTCACCGAGCTTTGAACACAAGCGATTACCATCGTTGTCTTGCAGTGAGATTTTGTAACATGGTATTTGCTCATTTTGGTTTGAAAATGATGATTTTTTAGGTTTTAAATCTCAACTAATAGGGGGGGGTCATACTTCTGGATTTTTACATTTTGAGCCCCCCCAAAATTTATGCATATGTTTTGTTAATTTTTTTAAATTTGTTAAATTTTTAAAAATATATATCATAATTATAAAGAAATTGTACTAACTGGAGTATAAAAACACTATCCAATAACAACATTCATATAATTATCTAAAATAAAACGTGTCTCAAAATTTTTATATCTATTGATTGATCATTTTACATGGATTAATTTTGAGTTGACAAATTAGTCACGTTGAAAAAGGAGATTGATGAAATGAATACAAAACTGACACCAATTATTATTCACTATCACTCTCATCAGACTGAGATAGTATTCCATATTCCTTTTCATATGTTCTAAAATAACAATCTGCAATTTCAGGTGTTAAGAAGTCCAGAATGAAGCATCTGGCACTATGGGTAAAAACACTTGTTTCAAAACAAGTAAATAGAGCAGGCATATCATAAACCTTGAGCTGCATAACACCATCAAGATCAATATTCCTTATCCCAATGCCTTTTGGATGGACAGATATATTAAGAACGGAACTACACATATCAATTTTTTCATTTATGTCCGCACATATTCCTGGGCATATCAGTGGTATTACATATTTGATCCGGCTGATGCAGCGAGACAATTTTCTTTTTATTGATTTTCTTTTTGACAATTTTCTTTTCTTAATTTCAATTCCTTCAACTGTCCTCCCCACCTTCCTCTTAACCACAAAGATGGCGCTATATTTTTCATTGCTATTTGCCAGTTTCATATTCATTTCATCCATCTCCTTTTTCAATATGACCATTTTGTCAATAAACTCTAAATCAAAATCACTTTGCACTGTCTTATATGGCTTGATCAGAAACATACCTTTCATACCTTTTGAGTTTATTGACAAAATGGTCATATTGAAAAAGGAGATGGATGAAATGAATACAAAACTGGCAAAAAGCAATGAAAAATATAGCCCCATCTTTGTAGTTAAGAGGAAGGTGGGGAGGACAGTTAAAGGAATTGAAATTAAGAAAAGAAAATTGTCAAAAAGAAAATCAATAAAAAGAAAATTGTCTCGCTGCATCAGCCGGATCAAATATGTAATACCACTGATATGCCCAGGAATATGTGCGGACATAAATGAAAAAAATTGATACGTGTAGTTCCGTTCTTGATATATCTGTCCATCCAAAAGGCATTGGGATAGGGAATATTGATCTTGATGTGGTGTTATGCAGCTCAAGGTTTATGATATGCCTGCTCTGTTTACTTGCTTTGAAACAAGTGTTTTTACCCATAGTGCCAGATGCTTCATTCTGGACTTCTTAACACCTGAAATTGCAGATTGTTATTTTAGAACATATGAAAAGGAATATGGAATACTATCACAGTCTGATGAGAGTGATAGTGAATAATAATTGGTGCCAGTTTTGTATTCATTTCATCAATCTCCTTTTTCAATGTGCCTAATTTGTCAACTCAAAATTAATGCATGTAAAATGATCAATCAATAGATATAAAAATTTTGAGGCATGTTTTATTTTAGATAATTATATGAATGTTGTTATTGGAAAGTGTTTTTGATGATTGCGATTTATTTCTCTTGAGAAAATCGAATGGTGATATAAGTAGAGCATAAGTAGAATATTATACATTCTATAGTTGTTTATTAAAGTAGGAAAAGATTTTCAATCTTCTATTTGTTGAGTAGATGAACTGTAAGTGTAGATAGGTAGATTAAGTTAGGTCACATTGAAAAGTATTAGAAAGATTTTTGTATATGGTTTGAATAGGGTACAAGTTTGAGTGATTTTTATCATTTTTCAATAAGGTAGATTGAATTGTACAATAGTGTACATGTATACAGGATATAAAGCACTTGTTTAGATATCACAAGTGAATTTAATAAACATTCTAAATGCACTGATGTTGCTTGTTTATATACACATGTCGTTCTGTATAAATATGTACAATGGCCTGGATAGGGGGGGTCATAGTTTCAATATCATTCGAGTAGGGGGGGTCAGACTTTTCATTTCATCATGATAGGGGGGGTCAGACTTTAAAACCTAGTTCCTCGAGAAAACCAACCGACCCCCCCGAGAAAGTCAAAATGGAGACATAAAAAACATTATAGGTCGTCAATCCATCCATTGATTCCAACGACTGATTTGGGGTTTCACTTAAAATAGACTATCGACTTGGAAGTACATGTATTTAAGAAAACAATGACATACGGCTATACTTGGTTGTTTATTTATTGTAGAGCTTTTATAATATGACTGTAATGTCATGCGTCATGCGTATACTGGTCAAGGGCAACTACGGAGTACTTGCGTTACTTACAAGTAACTTCATGCCTGGTCACTTCATTCTTTCCCCGCTCAATGTGACACACGCACACCACTTATTGTTGCTAATCTCCTATCGCCCGATTGTACACAACTATTGTACACAATTATTGTACACAACTATTTAGTGGTAAGTACCCTCTGAACATTGCACATATGATTGGAGGATGGGTTATAAGGGGTCAAGTAATCCCACATCCTTAATCTTTTTGCCTTATTTCCCACATCTCTATTTTTGAGTCCTTTTTTCCACATTCCAAAAATCTTAAGGCGCTTTACCACAACACACTTCCTTCAAATGTCATATCCCTCTTTTCTTTTCGGCTATTTTACCCTCATCCCTATTTCTTCCCACTTACTTGTAAACGCGCCCTAGTGATTTAGGATGTGTTATCTCAACACTTGACCAACCCATATAGCGTGAGCCTTGTAATGTCACTCTTGCATATAACCCTATGTAGAAATTATGAACTGGACGTGAATTTAGTTGGAAATTATCATTAGACCTACGCTGTTCCATGCGTTTTAAGCCATTGATTGACCTAATTAGCTATCTTCATATGCGTCTTTCCAACCAAGGCATTGGCCATCTTTGCTTGAGAAAGGCCCATATCAATGAGCGGGGAAAGTTTAGGACTTTCAATATCATCGAATTCCATACGTCCAGCTTCATATTACTTTGATACAGCAAATTTTCGTCTATCAAGTACAAATTCATCATGCCTGACATGTCCATTTTGAACTTTATTGCATATATTAGTATCATATAAAAGGTCGGTTTTTTTTCTGACATGACCTAGTTATGAATCAATATGTTTGAAATTGAATGTGTTCCTTTATTTTCCCCCAGACGACTCTTATTAGAATTCAGAGTGAACACAGTTATAGTCTATTTTAAAACTTTGAACATAAACCAATTTTAGACAACCTTCTTCATGCAAAAGTAAGAGGGTGGAATTTATTTTTCTACATGATAACGTGAAATCATTTAGGCTTTCATACACACGCTGGTAGTGGAGTATTCAGTGTGTAAATGATACACCGGGTGTGCTCTATTACACAACGTCTACTCCAATTTACCCTGTCAGTTGACTGTTAAATGTACAAATGGGCAGCATGACCAATGATCGTGCGTTTGCTCAACACACACCTAACTGATGTAACTTCATATCACACAATACCTACTTACAATCATATGTCAGAAATCTCATCAATCAGGAAATCACTATGTATAATCTCCTGCAAGGTCGTAGGGCGTGTTAATGCCATGGAGTCATGGCCTTACCATTTTATTTTATTTTTTCTTCAAATCGATGCGTACGTTCTTTATTTTAATAGTATCCTCCATATGACCTCTATGAGTTGCAAGGGCGAGCTTAAAATTTCGAGAGAGAAAAAACACTCTATTTGGGATGGGATGCGCTTTGAATACATACCCCAGCAAATTCTGTAACTCGCTTACTAAATGACATTGCTGCTATTGAACCCAACTACCCGCCGTCAGTGTCGGCAGCACTCTAGTATGGCCACTTGCCTCATTAAGCCAATCAAATAGAACCGTCAATACAGCCAGATGCCTCCAACTGACGCACTTGGACTGTTTGATGATTTTAAAAGGGATCAATGGATAAGAACGTGTTATAAACGTATACATAACGTGCCTTGATCCTATGATGACCACATATAAGGATAATCCATTTATATAACATCCACTTTTGTATGTGTCTTTTCAACTTAAATGTATTGAGTTGATGCATTGAACTCCAACGTAAGTATAACCTGCATTCACTAGCACGTCCTCAACGGTCCGAGTTCTAATATTGTAAAATTGAAAAATTCAATGGATATGACTGATTAATTCCTTTTCATTGCAATGAATATTGCGAAGTACGCAATTCTTTGTGGGTGGAATGGCGTGTGTGTTAGCACGTTATTAGTAAAACCATAACCTTTAGATTGCACTCAAGATACAACAGGGTACGGCTGATATGTCTAAGTGTACAATGCTCAAGTTAAATACAATTACTACATTCATCCTAAGCAAGAAACATGCACAGCAATATACTAATAGCTTGAAACAAAATGCGATGTAACAAGACTACATTGGTGTGTCACTCGAAAAGTACAATAGAATAATTCATCCGATCCCCGACAAGTAGATTCCACTCTTTATACTTCTTCTCCTAAACAAAGAGTCGCATATAGTATATAGATGTCTTTTTAAAAGGTTTGATAGCACGAACACAATATGACAGAGAACCGTTTAACCCACAATTTCACATAGACTATGGTAGTTCCAGATGCTCCAAAGGACGCTAGTAGGTTAGTGTCATTTCGAGGTGGATCGTGGGTGTTCTGGCCTCAAAGTTGGAGTGATCTGGCTGGTTTAGGAGGGAATGGCGCACTTCTAGCTGGCTCTGAGTCTTCTGCTTAACTATGGCCTCGTTTGCAGATGAAACCGTAAGTACCGCCCGTACAGTTACAATAGAAAGCCATGAAGCCAATGCTGCACAATGAGTGCTGTCTTCCTGGAGGAATTGACACACTTCTGCCTGGCTCTGGAGAAGTGATTTTGATTTTTTCCCCAGCCTATGAGCTCCTGTTATGAATTATTGAGTTGTTGATCTGGGCCATCTTTTTGCTTTTCTGGGTCGTCTGCAAGAATAACTTGATCATCCTAAGGGTTTTTCTCTTACAGGTCACCTTGCTGGCGATGTTTCCGTGTTGTGGTGTGCTATTTCTCAACGGTCCTGTGAGTCTACCTTTTCACACAGTCCATCTGAAAGGTCACAGACCATTATTTCAGACGACCCCATTAGTTTCTACCAAAAATATTCAAACGAGGCACCACAAAAAGACTGACAATATCTTGCTCTCATTATCTGGCGTCTTTTGGAGCATCTGGATCTATCATCGTCTATGTGAGATGGGGGTGGGGGTAGGGTGGGGTGCTGGGTAAGTGTGCACGGTACAGCGGGTGTTAATTACCCGCATCACTTAGCTGACCAATTTCGCTGCTCACTGAGTTTTGGAGAGCAAGCGAGAAAAGAAGGAATGTGATTTCTTTCGCTATTAAGAATTGTCTGGGTAACATGATGCCTTTTACTCGTAAGTTCGCCCCCGGCCTCGGCAGACTTCGTGTCGCCAAAGAGTTAGTCGTGCGTCTACCATGTCCCGTTACCACAATAGAAATTAAGCTGTTGAGGGTGGGTTCGAAGTGTTTGACTTTCTATACCAGTTGTCTAGCCTCTGCTACAAAATTATGAAGCTACAAACTATACTTAAAATATTGGATATTTTGCAGAAAAGTGGGAGCAATACTGTGACTACTCTCATTTACAATTTATAATCACAATGCACCGCCCTCCAAAGATGATCTTTTTATATGTCACCACACCTCTTCAACGTGATGGTGTTGTATGAGCCAGGGTAAGTAATAAGGACTGCCCGCTGGTTCAGGGCCGGGGGATTTTAGCTAAAAATGTCAAGCTTCACCAATTTAATTAGATATTGAAGGT